>MOOZ01001520.1:53365-75428 GCA_002930495.1 Cecropterus lyciades | reverse complement strand
GATTAAAAAAGTTTAATTAGTATACCTCACTTATCTATTAGGAGCAATCATGGAGCAATGGGTTTTCTTTGGGAGAAGTACTTACTTCGAAAAGATATCTGACGACCCGCGTGGTGGAGCGCTCACCATACCGGTCTAACACGCAGTGGGTCCCGGGTTCGATTCCCGGCCAGACAGAAATCTAAATGATGATTTTAGTTGTTAGGCCGTTGAACGTCGAGAAATTTTACCACCTTTATAGGTAATATTTATTCTCAAAATAATATGAGGCATTGTGATATAATCTCAAGGTATAGCAACTAGCAAAGAATTTGTAACTTCAAGGACTTTTTTTGTATCTATACTAATATTATAAAGCTGAAGAGTTTGTTTCTTTGTTTGTTTGAACGCGCTAATCTCAGGAACTATTGGTCCGATTTGAAAAATTCTTTCGGTGTTAGACAGCCCGTTTATCGAGGAAGGCTATAGGCTATATATCATCACGCTAAGATCAACAGAAGCGGAGCACCAATGAAGAATGTTTCAAAATCGGGTTTTTTTTTTCTAATGAGATATTGGTTAATGTATGTCACGTTACATTTCTTTTAAACGCGGGTGAAACCGCGAGCTCACCTAGTTTAATATAAATTTAACGCCGGTTGGCTACAGTAGTGAAGGGCATTCAAGGAAGCACAACCGAGCTTCGAACGTCAAGCATATAAACAAAACTGAACTCGTTATGACGCTATTTATTTAATTTTAAGGGAAACTAATAATTATTTCAAAACAGTTCACTCCTCAATCTTTCTCTATATATGACGGAAAATGACACATAATTACACGATGGAACAATTTACTGGAGACCCTAATAAATTTCATGCCATCCTAATGGGATTATTAAATTAATATAATCCGGTTTAATTTAAACTTGTGATTTAAATTCTATTTTGTGGTAATGTAAACAAATAAATATGTAATCCTAGTGGTTGAAACTCGGGGTCTCAATCGGAGAGTTCGAGGTTTAAGTCCAAGACATGTATCGAGGGCACGGAGACAAAGGTCTTTGTGGTTCGACTCTGGAGGCACCATCGCCACACCTATTTTTGCCAAATAACAGCAGTGTTGTGCACTGTTGTTTTCTGGTCTGAAGGGTGTGGTAAGGAAAATATACATATCTGAGGCGTTCCAACCTAGTCCTCAGGGATACTAACGTATCTAACCTCGCTAAGACTGATCTTATTTGGGGTCGATTTCAGATGTCCATGGATAGCAGTACCCACATACAATCATATAGATTGTATGCGCTTCATATTTTTATATTATAAACAAAACAGGCATGAGATGTTTTACGCGAGGGTGCAAACATTAGCGTTGAAGGATTTTTTGCAAATTTCGTTAAAATTTGCAGCCAAATTTCTCGACCTTAACCGCAGGCCATAAAAATTCGCTTCAAGCGTGAATCCTACTGCATAGTGATTGTCAGCGTTGAGCGTTAAGAATAATTGTATGTATCTGATCAACAAGGCTTGTAAATATCGATACTTTATTCTAATTAGGCTCAAGGGATAGGTGCTAAATATATGTACTTATCAGATTGGTAATAGATCAAATATTTGACACAATTCCTTATCGGAACGAAACTTAACATTTTTTGCGGTAGGAGTTTTATAGTAAAAATCGTCACGTAAGGAAAAAGTGTTTGCTCTCCTCAATGCAACCTAGACAAGGTTCTGAATTTTTCTATAAATATACAAGTATTTTTGGGCGTCCGAGATGAAAGCAGCGAGTAGAAGTGCGAGTATAAAGATTCAAGCAGGCTTTTACATAGCTACAACTAGCTGAAATACTCGTACTTTGCAACGGGACATAAAAATAGACACCATATTTAAATTGTGCAATATATAAAAATCAAAAGTAGTTAATAAGCTGACTTGGTAAATAACCTACAACTATGCAAAATTGCATGTATGTCGGACTGTGGTTCTTGCATGATTGAGTAACAGACATACGCCATCTAATTTTTATATAGTATAGATTTGTTTTTGACATAGATCATATTATGTGACTTATATTGTTCATTGTTACCGCACATATATTTTTATCAATGCATATTATTTAATAGTTGATAAAAAAATGGATTATTTTAACATATTAACTAAAAAAAAAACGTAATAATATCGAAAATGTACATCTGTTTGATTTCTTTTTAAAAAAAAATAATAATAATTTACTGCAACCTACTTCGTGAAAGGTCTCACGTTTCGAACATATTTCGGAAAGGAATGTATTTCAGTATACATACGTTGAGATAATTTATCTCGATCCATTTGCTTGATTGCAATGTATGTAGGTCTACGTCTGAGACTAATTTTGAAAAAATATTAAACACGTTCATTACAGTGACACGCTTCATTTTAATTTTTAAGATATTTTTATGGGTGTATCAGTTTAATGCTTAATCCTAAAATAAACTAATTACTTTATAAAAACTAAATTGTTAGTATCTAGTACTTAAACTTATTCCTGATAGAATCTTTAGTGGTTCGACTCCGAAGATACAGGGCCTATCTTAAATACACGTGTTAAGTGCCGTTGTGGTAGAGTAGGGGTGTATTAAAGGGAGACATACTTGGGAGAGATGGGAGGCATTTTAGGTCGACCTTAAGTAGAACTTTAATTATAAATATCTGGGTTATGTACAGATGTCCATGGACTGCAGTTACATATTACCATTAAGTAAACTGCACATTTGCTATTCCTATAAAACTTAAAGGAAACAATACATGACAAAGTGGTAACCACAAAACAATGGCTTTATTTTCTAACTCTATCATTGTACTACTTGTACTAACCACTAAGAGGAAAAATGTAGCAAAACAGTTAAAGTGGTAGTAAAAAGGAAGAGTAAAAAGAATCGTTGGTAGGATTCTTTTTACTCTTCCTTTATTATCTATCTATTATTTTGGTTGGTAGCAAAATAATAAGTATCGTCAATTTGTCAAAATTAAGTACATATATATTTTCGTGAATACTAAAATAGGAATTATCAAACATGGAACTATTATTAGGCGAGAGAAATCGACAGGGTGGGCGCATTTACCGCCGGGATTATTAACAGTTATTGGGTTCAGCGGTATAACTCGGGATTAAATCTGTGTCAATTTGCATTTTATTATGATGACACGGCCCTTGAGCCTCAACTACTAATACGGCTTTGTAAGAGCTTAATTCGGATTCGTTATTATGACAATCTCGTCCCATTTTCATGTTGAAATAAGCCGAAACGAACCCTTGTAGTTTTACGTTTCAGTGCACTACAAATGGAGCTGGCTTTTAAAGAAAAAACAGAGAACAGATTCAACAATTTGCAGGATAGTGGTAATTTCCGCGGCGAACGAAATAAAAGAACTTTTACATTAACTATTTGACGTAGATATATTGTGAAAAAGGATATCATATCTTGTTTCATGTTGCTGAGAACGATTTCCTCAATTTTATTTGATGCGTTTGCTACTATGAAGATTTTTTTTATATAATAAGACTTGCATACAGTCCGCAACATGTTTTACCGCTGATCTAGTTCCCAGTAGACAGGGTTCTACCTAAAGTTAATGACAATTCCTATCCTATTCTTATTCCAGAGAGGCAATTAGGTCCCTTGATCCTTCGAAGATAAATCTTTGAATGGGGCATCCTTTCGTGATTCGAGTCCGGAGGTAACATCGCGACTTCTGCCATATAGCACCAGCGTCAAACACTGTTTTGGTTTGGTGGTAAGTGAGATATATTTAACGGCAGCGTTCCCTATTAATCCTTACAGGTAGCTAACATACTTGTAGCGTACCTGTGACCTACATCCGATAAACGTAGGTTTAATCATGCATATATGGAGTTGATTACAGACGTTGATTACAGAGAAAAAAAAACAACCATAAACTAAGGCTGCAAGGCTGAAACACCACAGTGTTTTGGTTCTGGTGGTGTTGTTTCAAGTTTTAACCTCCTCGTGGAGGTCTGACTTCAAAGGTATTTGCTATTGAAGGTCGTATGCGTTAAAGCGTGTGATTGATCGTTCTCCCCGTATTCCGGCGCCGTTTAAAACGACCCATCGTTCGCTTCATTGCCCATCTGACTCGGAGGTGCTTTACAGGTCTTTTCCTTAATTCGATTGCAGCCAACGAATCGAAACATCGCGGGTGTATTCGAGCACTAAAAGCGACGCAGAGAAATCAAAGGATAATTGAGATAACGATGTTAAATCATGTGAAGGTGATAAGAATTCTCTGTACATTTACTTTATATACTTTGATCTCAAGGTCATTCAATTTCATTACGTTTTAATAAATTTCTATTCCATCCGATTAATTCTTAGAAATATATATTTAATGATACTAACCTATTTTGGATAAACTCTACATAATTTTAAGTTAAAAGCACTCGTAAATATATTAAGTTTGACTGCAGCGGAACAGTAACTTAATACTCATATGCCACGTCAAATTATCTCCTTAACTTCATTTTTATCGCCACGACCCTTGACAGCTCAGCTAACACGCTTGCGGAACTCGAATAAATGGGAATTTATGCGGGAAAAAAATATCTTGACGTCAAAACAAGAATATGAAACAAAGGAACGTTAGTCGCTTCGGGACACCCGGCAGATTCAGAACATTCATTTCGATGTTTCACATCGAAATTAATGGTTGAAGGAATTTATACTTAAAAAACAAAATAATAATAAATAAAATAAAGTGAAATAAATAGAACGCATAATAAATAAAAAGTGAATACGAGAAACAAAAATATTAACGAAACATATTCGTAAGTAAGAACAACAGTATCTACACTCCCATAAATACGGCATAAGAAAGGATCAAGGAATTCGATGCCGTGACGGCAAACGGTGCCTTCACGGCATCGATATTAAATAGACTTTTCACGCTGCGTCTGTGTTCTTTTTCCATTATAAATGAGCTTTAAGACTGTGACATTATGTTACTAATTAAAATCAGAATGAATTCGGTTGAGGTTGAACAGCGCCTGCAGTGAGAATCTATTAATTTGCCCGTAAAGCTCGGCCATTACAGGCGACTCGCCAATTATTCCGCTCTCCCTCGGTAATTAAATCCTATGATGTTCGCCAATCTAAGACAGACGCCGTTTACGATACTCGAATTACGGTTTCATTGCCCCTAAAAAGATATATAGAAAAGATCTATTACGATCTCGTTCTTTAATGAAAATTTAGTTTTTCTTCGAGTGTTAAAAATGAATAAACCATTAAAGACGACATAAAGAGTTCGCTCAAATTACGACTTAATTGTTAATGGCAGCTTTAGCACACTTTTAGTACGAGAAGAATGGTAAATTAAACAAGAAATAGATCTAAAATAATTTATTTCTTGAGTCTTGTTATAAAACAATAGCTTAAACTTATTTATTTTTACAATAAACATATGCACCTATTCAATAGTAATCTTTCTACCAAAAGTTATAATTTATTTACATCTGTTTTCATACAATACGTGGAAATAAATGCTATGTTAGGAGTATACACTTATTTCATACAGTTAACATCAGCAAATAAACAATCCTTCCACAAAAATGTTCGCAAATATCCACATAACCAGTTTATTACTACAATATAGTATAGGTACTCTGTGCCAATATCACACACAGCCTGTTTAGGTACTTCTAATATTAAGAGACAAAAAAAAGTATACATATAGGCATGTACGTAAGTTACTTAAAATAATGTATACGAATAGTATTCAATATCATCTCATGTAACTCAGAATTACTGATAAAAAATACACTACAAATAGACACACAGTTCAACAATTTTCTTAAGTACAAAAATCTATCCATAGCAAACAATTATAATAATACTGGCAATATTTTACTTCAACGGAAGATTATTGCTTTATTTTCGAACAACTACTTACTTATAAATTAATTCTTATTTAATCTACTTAAGTTATCTACACATAATACACAAAAATATTAGTCAATATTTTAATAATGATTACAATACTGTAAGGGCCTTTTTTATTGTCACGCGGGTATAAGTCCGCGTGCGCGACTAGCATGCGTGAATTTAACCGTTTTAGCTCGCTTCAAGGACAAGTAAAGAATTATTGAAACGACAGGATGCGAGTGTACACGCATGCCGAGAACCGCACGCGAGCGTAAACCCGCGTGATAGGAAAAAGACCCTAAGCATGCGTCACAAGGCACTATTCTAGCGAGATTACCTAATAATCAACTTAATAGAAAACAAGGTAAACAATCTCTACTAAATTCGGTTTAAATTTCCGAAATGGGCCTAAAATTATATTTTATGGCAAAATTAATAACGTCCTGGAGAATACAAACTTAATACAATAATGATGTTAAATGACGTGTAATTAGATTTTTTATCGAATTCGGTACAACTATTCTACATAAACGCTCTTATTATAACTCGATACAATCCATGAATCTGTTGTTTATTATAATTAATTACCCTTAAGTCTAAATTGGCGTTAGTATTGCTCATTTATATTTCAAAATTCTGAATGGACGCAAATTAATTTAATTAAGTGTCACTATGAAACTATCAATAGTTATTGTGTTAACTGAATTTCACTTAATAATATAAGCGGTAGGTTGTAATTATACGGCTTGATCCACACGATATCTTACACTACTTAAGTTCCGTCATTCTTTACAATCATGTTTCAGTTAAATATTTTTATGTGCCTACACACTAACGCAAACTGATATCACAGCATTTTGTATTTGTGGATTATAACCATCTTCATTTTTTGAAATATTTACAATACATTTCCAACGCAGAGGCGTACATTTAGATTATAGTTTATCGCTTACAAACGCAATTACTGGATACAAAGAAACAAAATTTACGATAATAATTTAACATTAATTTTCAGTCGCTTTCAACAATAGTAGATACTATTCAACGTCAACTTATAGGATCGCATAACATGAACTATTGGGTGAATATTACAATGCGTAGCGGGATTGTGATCACAAATAAGTTAGCTTTATTCAAACAGTGCGAAGTCATCCATCAATCAGAAGCTATAGACTCTGAATGTAGTGATTCTGTTAGCCGATTGTTCCCTGATTTCATCTTTCTCTTCCGTTCGCTTGTTTACATTCATACATTTTCGAACATTTGGGTCATCACTCATGAATGTATAAAAATGTACAAATATGGGTATGTTAATCAATTTTGTCATTTCTTATTTTGTACAGTGTTTTTCTCTCTCTCTTTTTTAACTTCGCGCAAGCTAGTGAGATCAGTATAAATGCTTACTTAATATTTACTCGCGAATGTAAAAGACGGCAATATTACGAACTTCGTAGACGCTTAAACCAAGTATACCGGAGGGATATCCGATAGTTCATGTTAGGCGGGGGCTGTATAATTGATTAATCATAGCTCTGTTCTGTGCCCTATCACCGGAGCGAGGCCACGATCTCGTTGCCCATGTTGTTCTGCTGGCTCGATGCATTCAAGTTTTTCGAGCATTGCTGAAATGGAACGTATTAATAAATAGCATGACTTGTGATATTATGATTTATTGCTACATTATTTATGTGTTTTCCTCTCTAACTCAATCTGATGGGATGAATATGGAGTGAAGTAACAAATGACTTTTTTGTTTAGTGCCCGAGTAATCAATAAAACGAATTGTGGAAAAATATTGTATATGAATTCATTGAATATTTTATTCTCCGTCAAAAATACTATTCTCAATTTTTTATAATGTTAACGTTGAAAGTAATTTAATTTACTAATGGAAATTATAAGTAACATATTCATACAATAATATTGATATTTGAAGTCCTTATATATTTCTAGTAACAATTTAGAAGCCTTGGAATATTTTCCAATGCCTTCCAATATAATTAATACCTTTAATTTACTTTCATGCCTTTAACAAAACCTAAATAAAAGTGCTCGGCAAAATTAAACATAATTGAAAATCAATTCGTGAAATATGATAGCAACTATTGATACAGTAGGTATCTACCGTTTTATAATAAGCATCTTTGTAAACTACAATAGACTAGTACTTTAGTTATTAGTTCAAAAGTAGAGTAACGTGATCACATTAAACTTGATAAAACTCGTTATTTAACCGAAGTATATTGATCAAAAGTATCAATATCTGTATGAGTAATGACTCCGGCGTCGATAATAAATGATCGTAAATGCATTTATATGTAACAGTTTTATTATTCACTCAATACATCAAATCGGATCTTGCACGGTTGCAAACCATATAAACTCGTAAAAAGGATATGTCTGACATGGAGCAAGCATGGCGTATCTCCTTATTTATAATAACTCTCTCAACACGAAGAGTGATATTGATCCGACATACAATCCACATTATACATTAACATTATGAAATGAACTCAACACCTCTAATTGTGGTACCCATGCCCGGCATTTGAACGGAAATCAACAAGAGGCTGCCAGCCATCCACGTAAAGAAAACGATGCTATTCAAAAACGACAACACACGAAACAAAATGCATGATGTTACTTAAACCGACAAATGTATCGAGGGCAATATGCCCTCGATACATTAGTGCTACGAGACTACGAGCGGTAAAGCCCCAATTTATAAACGGTTACCTAATTATTTCCTTATTGATAATGTTTTATCACAATGTATACTCACCATTTGACGCGACTCCCACGCTTTCATCGCGCTCTTGTATTTCTCAAATTCATGACACCAATCAGAATACACCTGTTTGTATTCTTGAGATTTATTCGGCTGTGTACATCTATAACAAAGGGGTTTCGTTATGATATACAAATAAATTAAAAAAGTCACCAATATTCTATTCATAGCACATGTTCAAAACGCTTGTTATATATAGCGTTGAAAAATATCGTCGGAAATTAAATGCAGGAACTAATGAAAAAGTAAAAAAAGCCTGTGCCAGTTACTGTTAAATGCTTAAAGCTAATGTCTTTTAATTACGACACTTTAATGAAGTAAAATTGACTTGTGAAGATGCTCTTTTAATTTTTTACTTAATTATGTTAAATTTATGGTAATTTTAGTAGAAGCGTAGACGTGGCATTTGCGAATACTACACTGATTAAACAAATAAAAACATTAAGTATCACGAAATCATGTTCAAATACGGTGATTCACCTGTGCATATCTATGTCTAGGTTGTAAGAGGCAATTAGTGTGGGGCCGAAGTAGCACTCGTAGCGGCCGCGATCGGCCTCCGTCACCGACAGCAGCACGAGCCCGCGCTCCGCCGTCTGAAGCACCCGCTCCCAACTACAACAATGAGGAACTAAGTGACGAGTTACGCCTTTGTTCCGCGGAATTAAGCACCTATGTGGAGATAGGTCTTTGTTCTTCGTAATCTTGAACCAGGGAAAATTTTATCGTTATTACTCTTATAGTAAAACGCGTTGCTTTTGTTTCGCCTTTTATGTTACAGAAGTTGACATACTCTACTCTTCTAGCGTAAAAATCTATAACAAAATTTAAACAGCATATGGTACCGCGTTTTTAGCTACAACAATAAGGAACTAAGCACTGAGAAAAGCCTTTGTTCTTTAATCAATGTATGTGACAACCTAAATTGTTCAACAATGAAAATTATTTCATTAGTCACCCTAGATGACTCGTTGTTACATAACAATAGTAATTATGATACAAATCTAGCTTCTCGTCATGAAAATCTAAAACAAAACTTAGATGTATTCTCATTCCTCATTCCCAACTAGGTACAACAATAAACTGAGTAAGTGACTGAGCTAAGCTTTTATTCATCGTAACTGTTATTATTCACACCAAAAAATCATTGTAAATATTATCATCATTTAAAAATACATACTTGTAATTTATTTTGTATCGTCCCTTTTCCCTGGAGTGATGGTACCACGCCACGATCTGATCCTTAAGCGCTTCTGGCGTTTTCCCGAAGGCTGCCAGGTGCACACTCTGGCCGAAACCCGCGCGCACGGTACGCAATGGCGCGCTAGCCTCGCATATTGACGGCGTAGAGTTGGTAGCGTCGTGCAGTAGGCCGGGAGTGTAGGGCCGGCACGCACCTACTTCCTTGTCCCACCCGCAGTACGGGTCTAGGACGCAACGAACGCAACTGTCGTACCTATTTGAGGGAATCGTAAATAATAATATTTAATTTTAGACTAATATTATCGAGGAATTGATACATTTTAATTCGCATATCGTGAGTACTCGTAACATATTAAAAATAATAATATTAACTAACTACTCTAAGTGGAGACACTTTTAGTCAAACTGTCATGAAGTGTAATTCCACATAAGACAGAGAGTCCTCTCTAATTTGATTAGGTTTAAGTTAACCCTTGAATACTTTCTGTATCAAAATTTATAAAAAACAAATTTGTATAAATGTTACCAAAGTATGTGCTTTTGGTTTTAAATAGTTAACATGAACAACGAAATGAACAAACAATCAAAATTTACAAAACTTAAGTGCATAACTTATTTCATGAGTACGTATATACTTTATTTAAGCCTACTACTTTACGCGTTAATCTTCCGCCACGCGGGAGACGACACCCGTCCACTACACTATTTTGATTCTTCTGCACCCTACGTTTCTAATATACAAACGTATCTGCGAATGCAGATGCGGCAGTTGTCATGTTATCAGTGGCGAAGTAGATGTGTGCAAATGTCGCGAGAGCGCGAGCGCGAGCGCCGGCTTCGCGCCGACGGCTCGCCCGCTACGCGAGAACTGAGACCCATACCTGTTTACTGTCCTATTTTGATTCAAAACACCTCGTTTTTATATACAACGTACCTATGAGTGCAGGCGCGTAGTGGCAGCTGTCGTATCCTGTTGTCGGTGGCGAGGTAGAGCGCGTGCGAGTGTCGCGAGAGCGCGAGCGCGCGCACCGGTTCCGCGCCCGCCGCGCGCCACACGTCCGCCACGCGAGAGCCGCCGCCCGCCCACTGCACTATCTTGTACACTTCACCTGTGCCTGTTAAAATTAAGTTGTTTTTTTTTTAATAAAATATATAAGTAGTAAATAAATAATACAAATCATGAATCAGCCTTTGCATGGTAATTTTATTTTTATATATATCATTCTCTTAAAATCAACCATCACCTGTTTCACCCATCTCTTTACCTGTATATCAATTTAATACATGTTTTATTGAAAAAATATAGATTTAATATTGTTGTTAGTAGCATACGGTCGTGCAATGAAGTGTATCACTCAAACCTAGCTAGAATGGTAACCTTAGATTAAACACTGATAGATTATATCATTATTAAACTTTAGAATTCTTGAAAGAAAGTCGTAATATATTTCTACACCGGTTATCCCACGATCCCCGTAAGCTATCACCTTTCCGTGATAGTCGAGTCAAAATATTTTTTATAGACTATTTTCGTATTGATATAAATACATGAAAAGGAACAGAGGAAAATTATAAAAATATTGTAGTTATAATGAAATAACAGGAAGTTCATTTATGTACGTAAAACGAATTGTACGAACGATCTGGTATAAATATTTCTAAAACTCACTTGTGCCGGCGTAGAATATTGTGTAGGTGATATCGTCAGCCAGCATGTCCACCGTTTGCCTATCGACAACCAGCGTGGTGAGAACTAAGTCGCGCTTGTAAAACGCCGGCGCATCACCCTCGTGACGAACAGCTGAGTCCATCAGTGGATGAGACCTGTAAAGAAAATCTAATAAAAGCAGGTACTAATACTGTAAGGACCTTTTATATATTAAAGAAGTAGCAAACATGTACTCTACCTCACGCTCATAAACATCCGTATTCGACCTCAGATAGGATTGGAGTAGTGGCGTAGCTACCGAAGGGCTAGACGGGGTAGTGCCCCGGGGCCCTCAAGCTCAGGGGTCCATCGGACTGACTTACAAACTATAAATTGAACTTGTAAAACTCCCACATTCGGAATATAAATAAAACAGATAATTAGGGACCCTCGTTTACTTTTTGCTCCAGGGCCTTTGGATTGGAGTCTTGCGGTTAAAAGTCAAAAGAGCGTCTTGTATACAATGTCTCGTATCAGCGTTTTATCAACCTTCGATCAAAATATTGCAGTGCTTAACACTGCCGTTATAAGGCACAAATAGTAGTAATTTCTGTTTCTATAGTAGGTAGAACCATATGCCCCCAACTTTAAATAATATTTTATTAAGCCTTGTGTACAATTTTTACCACCAGACATGAGCATTGATAACCCCTTTCGTAATACTTGATGTCCTTTGTATATTTGTTACTCCTGAGAACTGATTTGAAATGCCTCTTGTAAGTACGGCTGCTTTACGACATTCGCCGAACACAACAGCGCTACATTGCTGTTTTAACACCCTTCAGAACATAAACGCCTTACATTCGCAATTATAGTCCCATAATGGGATTCCTTTGTAGCGCTGAACTCAAATCAACAGACCCAGAATCTTCATTTAAATCCATAATAATTCATCTGCACATCCTGGTGAAGAACAATACTATTATTAGTATTATTCCATGACGATTTTTTATCTTATAGAAGAACCATACATTACGTTATGTGCAATATTTGACATTCTTCTAAGTATTAAAGTATTAAACAATGCTAACATCTAAAAACTTTCCCAAAAAATGATGAGATAATTTATTAAAAATATTGAATATTGTTAAATCCTTCTACGAGGAAGTAATAAAGTAGGAAATAAAAGAAGTAAGGAGAAAGAGAGGGAGAGAAATCCTCAGACCTCCCTATCCGCAGCCGGAAAACCGGGCGTAGGGGAAGGGTGCCCATGCCCATTTCCTACCCCTATAACGGAGGCCTTGGCGTGGGATACGGGGTAATCGTGCACTAAATCAACATGCCTCGAAGTGGCGTGCGCGGTGTTCCCGCGTGCAACTCTAAGATGATGGGATGGAGAAACTCCAGCTCCATCCCAACCACAGATGAGTCTGGACGCGGGAAAACGCTATCGGGACCGCGCACGAGTGCTACTAGCGTACCCATGGTCCCGACAAAAGGCGTCCAGAGGAACACCGCGGGGCTTTAAACGGCAAGAGTCCGGCATATCCTCTCCGTTGCCCTCGCAGTGAAGAGAAAACCATGTTGCGTTTCCCCACGAAAAAAAAGGCTATAAACAATCTGTGTGCCAATTTATTTTAGTGTAATCCAATCAAGTAGTTTTTGTGTAAATGAGTAACAAACACACACATATCTTCACAAACTTTCGCATTTATAATAATAAGATCAATTGTTTTAGTGTTAAGGAAAAGGTACGATAATTAACATGTTTTGAGATTTGTATATTTCATATCCGCAACTATAAACTTCATTCGGCCAGCGTGGTAGACTACAGCTTAAACCCCGTTTACTCTGAGAGAAGACCCTGCCCAGAAGTTAGACAATAATGAGTTGCCGATGTTCAAAACCACCTTGTCTCTATGAACTTTTTTACCTGCCTGTACTATTATAAAAGACTTAATCAATCAATGACAATACCTATTCAAATTAAATTCAATAAATAATTCATTAAACGTAATTGAAAAACAACACGATGAGTGGTTTTAAAAACTGTGTCTACTGGCAGTCCTAAGATCCATTTAAGATTTAACAAAGAAACTAAGTGATTTTACTCATTTTACTTCATATGTTTCTTAAATTTCGATGCTGTAATTTTCTAATTTAGAGACATGGAATACGAATTCTGCACGAGGTTAATTATTTTGAGAATGTATTACGTTTAATTGTTACATTCACGTAAATTTAATATATCAAGCTCTACCAACATTATTACATCCAAGCGATACATATAATGCAATAACGACACAGTTTAATCAACACAGATTTGCAGTGACATGGTGTCTGAATTAGTAGTAAATTAGATCCAATTTTGAACTGTTTCGTCAATTAACGGAGATACGTATGTGACCCAATTAAGAGAACACATCACGAAATAATGTAACGTACAAGATAGTCTTGAGGGAACAAGATGAAATGTTCACGTTATCCACAATATCCACTAACCTAATTTTGTTCTTATGGGATTTGGGAGAGCGTTTTCCTTCCTATTGAGATGAACAATTTTGTAGAAATAGTTAGGGTTTTGAAACTTAAGACGTAACGTCACAATACAGATAAGATTAATTAAATATTATTATCATTTGATGTATAAGATTAATTTATGTTAAAAATATGTATTTTAAAAACAAGTTGTTTAATAACGTCTTTGTTTCTAGTACTCGTATCGGAAAATCATTATTAGCCAAATCGTGGGGGTGCTTAAAAAATTGTCCGTCATATTAGTCATGACGTTACTTAAGTAAGCATGTATTGTCATCCAAGATTTCAGTACGCATTTCACCTCAATCAAATGTATCAAAGGTACATCAAAACTTCAATCTAACAAAGCAAATTTAATAAAAGTTTCTAACATTATTATAGTCAGAATGCCTTGGATTATTGAAATAGCGCAGTAGTTCACGTTATTTTATCAATGTTACTCGTATTTACGCAATTTTTGTTACTGCAACGATATATATAGCAACGATGATTGATTGAAACCAGCTTAGCTAACTTAAACAAGGCTCATACCATCACACCAAAGTCAAGTCAATTCTAGGGTAGAATAAAATCACTTAATTATTCTTAAATTATATTTATAGATTACTGGTTATTACAATATTTACAATTTTATTATACCTCACAACTTTAGTACAAAAGGCGGATTTAATGCTAGAAGTATTATCCACCAGTCAACTTTTAGGCTAAACACGAAACATGCATTTATACAATTTTAAAAGTATTTTTACTTACAATTTTTAAAAGTATTTTTACTGTTCTACACTGACTCTACAAAGCGGGCTCGTTTATGACAACAATGATTCGATACACGTTATGATTTCAAAATCAAATAAACCCACAATCAAAACAATTGACAACACCTTCGAATGTTTATAGAGATATGAATTCCTTACCTGATAAAATTCAACACGCTATCCGGTAAAGCTTCAGTACTGTTGACGCAAGTACCCGGCCTGGGTTCGGGTACCCGCGCACGTAACACAGGTAGCCACGCCGAGCTCGAGGTGGCCTGAATCGAAAAAGCAATTTAAGACCTTTTTCGCTGAACTTTATGTGAACACTTTGTATGGAGTTGCGAACCAACTCAATAGAAAAGTCAACTTATCGCGCGTGTGAATAAAACTTTCTACGAAGTAAATGCTTGTTATTGGATTTACCTCGACGTTATTAAATTTTCTCAAGTATAACTTAATAACTTTAAAATTCATTAGACAATATAGTCGCAACGAAGACTAAATGAAACTATTATAATTAATACGAAATAGAAATTTAATAAATCCCAGCCAATCGTGAATGATTTGGTATAATCAGCTGATATATTCTTTACTACTTTGGTGGAGCTGACTTCGTTAATCCTAGAGTTATAGGTACCTACTATTAGTAAAATTATGTACGTACTGAATCACCCAGATGCATTAAATATTTAGATCGAGGAATTTTTTTTAAGTATAACAGGATATACAAACTATTCTCTGAATAACAAATGCTTTGCTAACCACTGTCTCAATTGAGTCTTTCTTCCACTGCTTCACACTACCTGCCGATGAATTTTTTATACTCGTATTTTTCACGGCGAGGAGTTAAACAATCAACACATAACTAAGACGCTTAAATTTTTGTCAACTCGCAGCTTTCGGCCGTTTGTTGTATTACATTTAAATTAAATAAGACAAAAGAATACAAACTTGCTCTTTAAACCTTCCCGCGAAGGCGTCCTGTATATCATCCATGGTGTACGTGCAGATAGCGGAGCCAACGAGGCCGTCGCTTGCGCCCGTCGTGAATGCCGCGTAGAACCGGGTCGGATCTTCCGGCATTTGGTATACGCTCTCTGAATGAAAATTAATATTTCATCACCCCTTTTTTCTCTCCGCGTAGGTATGCCACATTTATTAGAAGGTTTATTAATAAATATTTTGGAATTTATGTTAGTCTATAAATGCATCTAAGACACGCAACTACTTGTACTTATATTTATGTAAAGGAGTTTAAAGGTAATCTTTTACTTAGACTAACGTTAGTATATGAAACATGAAACTTTAAACGCAATTTAACGACCCACTTACGTATTTCATCGAAATAGAATGGAAACTCTCCAGGTATGCTGCAGTTAAGCCGGGCCTTCAAATAAGTGGCCCAATTTTGATTTAAAATGTGCTTGCCCCCCGTATCTTGTTTGCATACCCTGGCCACCCGGGAATATACTGCCTTCCCACAGTTCATAAACTCGACGGCGGTTTCCCGAAAAAAGAACAGGACATATTCTCCTACGTCGAACGATCCCACAAAATTGGTTTCTGGAACAAAGTGGCAAGTACGTTAAAAAGCTAGGTAGGGATAATGAAGCCTGCTAGGACGTCAAGCGAAAATCAAATCATGAATTTCGGCAGCAGGATATTACTGCGAGTGATGTGCGTAATGAGTGTTACGTGATTGAATATTGAACGAACCTCTTACAAAGCGATTATAAAAAGATCTTTCAATAACGCCAAAACAAGCGCAATATTTCAAATAATACAAGAATTTATTATGTATAAAATAAGTAAAAATTACGTACTGTCTAACCATTTCGAGTCGTATTTGAGCGTCCGTTTGAAATTGAACCTCTTCTGACCCGTCCGGAAATCGAAGAGGTCATTACGGAATATCACAGGGTCGGCTTTGGTGAACTCCGCGTTTGTGCCCGCGTACAGTGCTGGCAGGCCGCCGGGGTTGCCTCGCGTGACCCACACAGCGGTGCTGTTGTCCGCTGGGTCGTATGGGCACTTGGCCACGCCGAGTCCCACTCCGGGTACGTACTCATGCCTCGGGAGGTGGGTCAAGTTCAACTGCGCGAAATGAACATTTGTTAAATGCTTCGACTATAAATATGACATTAAGCACCAAATTACTATACAGAAATCTCAACCTCCTCAAGTTTGAAGATCTAAAATAAAATTAAATACTGCCAAAATTTTATTCTAAACAAATTAGGTACATGGCTATCATACCCTTCTTGCGTCCAGGATATATAAATGAGCAAGTATCGATCTTTCTTGTGTGTTAAATGTAGTTTTAATAAATTGCTTTTATTGTCTCCCTTCCTTTGGATTGAACTGTTCTGATTCACTTTTTTTTGTTTATTAAACGCTTGGACTAAACTATACATTTCCATTAGTGTAATACTTGAACACTCGTACTAAAAATGGTGCCAACTGTTACACAATGTAATTTAGCCAGTTGGGCGTGTAAAGGGTTATAAATATTTAGCCATGTAACTTTTTAACAACAATAATTATAGTTTAGAGTATGTAAGTTTGTATGAAAACGTGTTCAAAAGCTAAACAACACGTGTGGTTAAAACCGCAAAAGCAATTTGTTTCTGAAGCAATATTCGAAACGTTTCGAGTTTGTCAATTCATTCATAGCACAAAATAATATAAGTATATTGGTAATACATTTCATTTTAAAGTCCAAAATACTATAACTGAAATCGTAACAAAAAAAAACTATACGTCTATCAAATCCGAGTACGTACCACGTAGATATATAATTGTATTTAGTAGCAAAAGATCTCAATTACATATATGTACAACTGGAGAGCACATAGCCTTAGGTGTCATGTATTCTATTCTGGTCTCTGTCACCATATACCCAGGTGCTCGAAACGGCTTTATTGGGTCAAGATTTACAGTGGCAAATGCACTTGAATTCGATTCCTGCGCTCCAGTAAGTTTCTCAACAATCCACTAATACTAAGGGTAGGCAACTTGATCGGAGCTAAGATCAACTTTTTACCGACAAAACCCCTTGGGATCTACTATTTACATATACTTCTTAAAAATTATATGAAACTGTATAATACGATCGATTTAACCAATAGCCGAGATCGACCGGTTGGCCACCCCTGACCTACCTACCTAGTGTTATATACATGTTTGCACATAGTTGACTCGAACGGAAAGAATTAAAATGTATCTAGCACATAATAAATATTAAATCAATAGTATGACGAAATACTGTAGCGTTTTTCATACTATAATACTTAAATTTTGCAGATTCATATTGTGATTTTAGGTAAATTAGGTTCAATTTAGTAGGAAAATATAGATACTTACATATATGACCCAGTCTTTAGGGCTGTGTGCGTTAGTACCACACACATACAACCGTTCTCCATCACCGAGTGGCTGCAAAACTCGAATGTGGTTTCTGCACTCGAATGGTTCCGACTTGCCTTTACTCACGCATCTCGCTACATTACCCGCCTCGAGAAGCAATGCGTCTCGCTACAATAAAATAAATTAAAAAAAATATTGAAATAGTTTATTTTGCATGAATATATGCTATATTTTTATAAACGTACATAAGAGCACGTCCTTCTATATTCGAAATGGTGCTTAAAACACAATGGAATAATTGAACTAATTAATGTATATATTTTAATTAATCGACTACAAAAAAGAGGAGGTTCTTAATTAGGCTGTATTTTTTTTAATGTGAGCCAAAGGCCATAAAAAAGGATAAATTTCTTTACATAAAATTATTTCTTATTTTTGGCTTGACTGAGAATTGAACTGAATTAGTTACAATTTTGCTTTGAATAATAAAGATCTAGACTTGCCAATAGGCACGAAAGTTAGAAAACTTTAAAAGCTTTTGCGGAATTTAAAAGGTATTCTGAAATGGTGACGGTTACTTTAAAGTGGAAACCAGGAAGCCTCATGTGAGGTTAAGATGCATTATAAATCTCGCTCGCGCTACGAAAAAAGACGCCATTAGACTCACCTCCGCTCGCTTAATATTTTTTATCTTTTCCAAAGTGTTCTCTTAAGTGCATTTCGTGAAATTCAATTAAAACACTCACCTCACAGTGGGATTGACTAATATCACTCATGTTTAGTTTGAAAATTCGATCCCTGCAACAAAAACATTTAATATAGACGGAGAGCTGATGACAAATTTAGGGAACTTTAGACACGTTGTAAACATAAAAAATGATATTTTACCAATGTGCGAATCCGTGAACCTTAGTCAGGTTAAGCGTTTGCAAATTTAGCTACTGTAGAGTATGCGATATTTGCAAAAAAAAAAAATACTCAAAAAATATGTTTTAGGCAACTTGAATTTTGTTTTAATATCTTTTTTTAAGTTCAAATAATACAAGAATAATAATGCCTGACTGTTTTATTAGTTTTAAAGTATATATTTTAGGCATTCAACATTTTAGAGCATATTTGTGAAGTAATATCGAAAATAAACGCCTGACGAATATTACGGTTTTAAATGCTTCCCTGACTCGAATCAAAAAAGTCAACCTGACTCAAGGTTCCAGATTCATATTTCGTTTTAGAAGTGACTATCTAGTGTACTCAGGTTTCACGCGTATTTGCTTCTATTATAATTATAATACAAACTTGAGTTTTATCCATGTCACGTGCGTTTTTATTCCTAATCATATAAAAAAAAAAGGTTTAAGAGATGCCAGTATCCATTGGTTTGTCTAAATCTATGCGTTTTTAAGAGTAACTCTTCTTTTGTACATTATTGTGCCTAAAATACTGAGAAGTTTACACTGCAATTGTTATCGCGCCAAATCTAGATCAGTAACCCTAACTAAATAGCTAACTGACCCTAACCAACTATGATTAACAGCAACTATTAATATAATTATTATGTTATTACATCTGACAACGAAAAAATAATTTAGTATTATTTTTTCGTTGTTTCGTTGTTGTTGTTGTCGTTGATGCGTCTCTTTAATTAAATACCTATATCAACATTATCTTATACTAATATTACAACAAAGTATTCTTCAATAACCCATGGCGAAAAGCAATACAAATTGAACGTATCTATGATTACAAATAGGAAGTTATAACGTCTAAAACCAACAGTCCTACGTAAATAGGGATCAGAGCAAACAAAAGTTGACAGAAATTGTGGATAATTGGCTTTGGCTTTCATGTGTAGGTTCCATTTCGAGGTAAATCGTTACACTGCACTGAATCACTAGTTCCAACAAACACGCGTAATAACATGTTCGATGACTAATTACATGCCATTTCGTTCAGTATCAAACGCAATTGTTTTTTGATGTTTGATATAGGAGTGTATGAAATATAAAGTTAACTATTTCTGTTTTTGTTTTTTTTTTTTTTGTGTAATCGAAGTAGAATATGAGCATGTATCCAACCTGTTAGTAAGTTAATGCTATCTATGTACGCAAATAAAATTAATGCAAAATATTTTTTGAAATCTAATCGGCCACATATGCGTAGCTACCTCTCATAGTACGGTAGTAGTACTGTCCCTAAGTTGAACCTGTCGCTTAGTATTTTACTTCACGACATTTTCAAATTAAATGCAGGGCGTAACACTGTCATAGGGTGGAAATTGGACAGGTGAATGTATTAGCTAGTTAGATACCGTATTTAATCCAAGAAGGGTTCCATGAAATCCGAAAAAAGTATGGATTTGATTGGTCTTGTATCTATGTATTTCTTCACCTATGTAGCACAAAAAATACCAAAAAAATATGTACCTAAATTGCTCATTAAAGAAATTGTCAAGAAAAAACATTTGTTATATACTTACTACTATGTATTTAAATTCTTTAATAGTTTTTAAAAGGTAAAAATATAGATACATATGTATATACACTATTGACGACCCACGTGGTGGAGCAGTCCCGGGTTCGATCCCCGGCCAGACAGACATCTGAATGATGAGTTTAGATTTCTGTGTTGAGTCTGGGTGTTTGTGTATTCTTCTTTGTATGCCCATGGCACCCACTACACAGGAGAACATCCTACTACGGGGCTATGAGTGTAGAAAGCGTTTATGTTTAAGCCTTTATAAAACGCCGGTTTATTATAATCTGGATTTTCTTTATAAATAAAGATGATCCGAATGAGATCATACAACTCAAACCTGATAACAAACTTAATCGTATAAGTGGTATGTGAATGTGTTAGAAGATATTAATTAAACACTTACATAGCACCCACGTATAGCGTGTTTCGCTCTTCATTCAAGTAGAGCGTTCGGTAAAATAGGTTGCCGCAAGAAAATTCTCTTATGTGATCTGAAACAAAAGAAATATAAACATGTATAATTATTAAGAACATTACCGTTATTATAGTGCTAAAATAATTTTATAATTGATTCTATATGAAATATTTCTGAAATATTCTTAATGGGTATTCCATTGACTTAAATTTTATATAGGTATATTTGCTTTACCTTACCATATTTTAGTACTAAAAAAAATAAATATAAAAGCAAAAAACAAAATAACATATTAACCTAAATATGTATGTTAATGGTCACATTTTTTTACCGGCGAATACTGAAAACGCGAGTGCGGAAGCCGCGAATAAGGAACTTTGATCATGATTCATGTCTTCCTTATGATGATTCCGTCAATAATTTTCCATTAAGCTGCTGTAATTTGAGCGGGACAATGGTCTCATAAAATTCCCCGGAAACTTTTTATCGCAATTAACATAGGTAGGTATCCATTAAGCTAATGGATAATACAAACAAACTTTCTTTGTTAACATAGGAATGAAATGTATGTATTCGTAAGATTACACCTATGAACCTAATATTATAAAGAAAAATATTTTATTATTTCAGAAACATACGTAAATGCTTACGCAAATACGTTACATATTTATATAGTTAAATATGTGTTAATTACAATTAATTGGATGGATTTGTTTTTAATTCAATTGATTTCAAAATATTATTAAAATTTAAGGAGTATCAAGGATGCATTTTTTGATGTTCCAAAATGTTACATTTCATTGATTTAAATTGCGGTCATCATTTAATATATGTATATTGGATGCTACTTTGCCACTTTTATTAAATACAAAAAATAAGACCAGCTATCTACAATAGGGATAAAATAAGAAATTCATGACATTTCCTTAATAAGATCAAAATGGTCAAAGTGAAATCGAAAATTTAGGAGCGGCTCGCT
>MOOZ01001520.1:30524-40931 GCA_002930495.1 Cecropterus lyciades | reverse complement strand
TTTATTACAAAATTGTAATAAAATCATAAAATATTTGATACCGTGTAAATTAACATTACTTAAATATTGAAGACTATGTAAAATATTTATTAGCGTCATAAATATAATAAGTAATGTATGAAACATGCCAGATTTATCACAATTTATCAAAAACCGTTTTCCAAATATGGCCGTATCATCAGCTGCTGAATATTAATTAAATACAATTAGTATCAGTAAAACAAACATGTCAAAACGGCCAAGCGTTGAAATTAGCTAATTAGTCTACGCGAGTATAAATGATTCATAAAATTAGTCAAAACATTATTAATTCATTATATTACCTAGAAATTTGGACAAAACTTAGTAACTTTAAATCTTACTTTAAAACGAAAATCGATAATGACATCAGTCATGGAGCTTAACCGCGACGTAATAAACAGGAATAGTAAATAAACATAGGTTTAAAATCATTACATGAGTCGACATTTCATAATATTTTATTAGAAATATAGCCGACGAGTTTTTTACTGTTTAAATCAGCATGTATACTTACGACTTAGATATGACTGACAAGTAGGTACATTCATTAAAAAGAAACGAATGTAAGTAAACATAATCGATGTTGAACAACGAGGCACCAACGTCATATAGATGCATGTACACGGTCATGGACGGTGGGTACACAACGCTTGCTCGGTGATTTACTGTCAAATAGAACGTGCGACGTGTTCCTGCATCCACTATTACAATGTAATGTGTAGAACAATGGATTTTTTTCGAGTCGCATCATCAGATACTTTGTTTATTTTTTATCAGTACAGTAATAACCGCATTAAGCGTACTCGGTGTTGCGCGATTTTCAAATCTCGTCAATTCGTCTTGTGTTTCAGAGCCAAGCTCACAAGCACACAAGCTCTCGATTATCGATTACATATACAAAACATTATTAATATGCTATGATGAAATTTTGAACAAAAAATCTTTGAGTTGTCATACTATTTATATATTGATATTTAAAAATGTTATAAAACATTCTTTATTACATATCAGTAATCTAAAAAGCTTTTTTGGATAAGAAATACAATTAAATCGTAAAATAGAGTTAAAAACAAAAATCCCATCACGTTCGTTAGAGTTAAATATTTTGTTAGTGAAACAAAAGGAATTATGCGTAGGTATATATCCCATTACATCAACCATTGCAGTTAAAATTAAAGTTTAACGAAACAATTTGCCAGTTCAAGCACCGTTTATAAATTAGTAAGCTGGTTCAGGTTGAGATTCAGTAAATAACATCCGTTGTTTAATTTGCCCGGTGAATATACATTGAGCTGAATTTCGACATTATCCGGTAGTTTATCAGGATGGGAAACATGATTCTTACACAAGAATTGATGATCTACTTGTTACTTTAGTCTGTACATAAGAATAGTATAAATGAATGAATGAATTTGTCATATCTCGAAAATATGAATTTCAGTAAATGAATTTGATAAAATCATTTACACTAATCTTTGAATGGTGTCTAAGATATGATTTAATAGTTTTTCGTTTAAAATTACATATTAACTAAATAGGTTAGTAGTAGACCATATAATTTGAAGCTTATGACTTTTTAAATAGTTTATTGGGTCTGGTGGAAAGTTGCTTTTTTCGAGATACGACAAGATTGCCTTTCAGTAATATGTAAAGATATGGCTACATAATTATCGACTTTAAAACACTATTGTGCGAGGTAGTTTATAAATTGTATAATTGTACATCAACTAGCATAAGCCAATCAGTAACACCAACCTCCAGACTCCTGACAGATCTCCACCTTTGCTTACTGCGGAGAGTTTTCACTATAGAAAATACCGTATCATAATTCAGATTTATTTAGTAACTTCAAAAAAATTAGAAGATTCTTAATTCGTAATTATATTTAAATAAATTTTTCTATAAAAAGAGACGAAAAATTCAAAACAATTGTAGGTTTTTAATTTATTCGGAACCAATAGACTGACGTCTGTAAGTTTTTCTGTATTAATCCTGAAAAACTTTTGTTACTTTTGAAGTGAAAACTTGTTTAGCCGCGTTCAGCACTTTTCGATAGGGGAAAAATGTACGGGTTCACGACACCGACATGCTAATGTAGTATTCTTGGATTTGGCGATAGATGGCGTTATTGCTGGACGATTGCTGTTTCCCGTATTCGACAATGACGTTACACGCGAAACAATCAATACTGGACGATAATAGACGATAGATGGCGACACAGTTTTCAGGATTTAGCGATATCGATTTAGCGAGATCGATTACCGTTTCTCGGCGTTACGAAAACTAAAAATGATATGTCTTTATTTTGTATAAACCTAGTGCCGAGCGATGTTTCGTGGCCTATCACTATCCCACAAGCGATAGTAGCTAGTGGGCTGTCTTAAGCCACGAAACACATGGTAGGCGTTGCAAACGTCAGCTTTGAACGGATTTTGGCAAATTTCGTTATATGTCGTCGTGCGTAGTATATCGCACATAGATTAAACGTTTTTAACGCTCAACGGCGACGTTTGAAGGGTATGTTTTGTGGCCCTAGGGCAAGACTGTGTACAACTCATATACACTATTTTGTCTATAACTAATTTAGTTATGTTATTATTGTAATTATGTTTTAAAAATCTTAAATTATTTTATATTGATTTTCTTTTAAAGTTTTCACTTCTGTAGTAGGTAGTCTTAATGACTGCCTATTTTTGTTATTTTAAAGACTTATTCTCGTTTCTCGTAAAATAATCATAAAGTCGTCTTTGAAAATATTCATGAATTCACATTCAAAAATGTAGTGGGAACGTTCACAGGCATTTATTTAACTTATTTTTTGGTCCATGTGAAGGCGAAGATAGCTCGTGGCCACGTAAATCTGTCCGAGCGCCGCCTCCGTATCACGTAAGAGGTAAGTACGACTAAAAAAACGCTCGTTTTACTTTTTTGAGACAGAAGCAGCCAAAATATTGTAATTCATAACCATAAAATTGAAAATATGATACAAAAATCGAAGGCATTAATATCTATTAGCAAATAATTTTAACTAGACGACTGATGTTAAAGCCGTCACTTTCGCGCACAAATATGTTATGAAGATACAACCCTAGTCCATACATATGATAAAAATGAAATATCTCGAGTCTCTACAACGCATATTTACATAAAAAATAATTGAAGGGTTGAGAAACTTTAGTTCATTAAAATCTATCTATTCTATCAAATGTTATATCATATTAAAGTTGTTACACTTTTATAACCAGGTAGTTACAACCGCGGTGCACATTTAGTAGTAAAATCTGTGACTGTTATTAATCATAACACATGACTATTGAATTATGCCAGGACCTTCTACGAATTTAAAATGATTTCTTAAGAAGAAATAAGACTCAGAATGGACTGAAATAAACTCAGACACTACGTTTTCAATGAAAGATAGAAAGAAAAAAAATAAAGCGTCTTTTAGTAATATTAAGTATTTAATAAATATTCAGTTTTTTTTAATTACATGAACGTAGTATAAACGTAACCATAACTATGTACAATATACACAATATTGAAGGTGGTAGAACTCTTTGTGGTTCGACTCCGGCACCACCGCCATACCTATTTCTGCTTAATAACAGCAGTGTTATCCGCCATTGTATTCTGGTATGAAGGGTGTGGTAAGGGAGACATACTTTTCCGAGGCATTCTATCTTAGTCCTCAGGGGTAGCAACTCATCTGTGGCTAACCTTATTTGAGACTTTGATCTTACCTAGGGTTGATTACAGATGTCTATGGGCGGCAGTAGCCACTTACCATCACGTGGGCTGCAGGCTCGTTTGCTACTTTCATACTATAAAAAAAAAAAAAGAAAAAAAATACGATGATATTTTTTAATTTTATACTTTATTGCCTTTTCAGTGCTTAATGAGATGTCAAATTTGTTTCTTTTTTAATCTAAACTCGAAAATATATAACTTATATTACACCAAATAACATGTTAATATTTTTAAAACGATGATAACAGACAGAACGTATTATTATAAAATTTATAAGAATTGTATCGACTTATGATAGAACCCCTTATCCATATGAAGTTGCTTACATACTACTACTTATTGCTACTTCAGTCTGATAAAAAAATCTTTAAAATCCCCTACTTCTTTTCAAAATTCTTTTTAACAAATAAGGAAGATCACCTACATTTATTCTTGTTAAACATTTGATTGTGAAAAATCTGTTAAATTTGTAATTACCTTTACAATGGTCCGCACAATTTGAGATGCAAAGATACTGCCAGTAAATCTGCCGGAATGTCCTGCATAGATACCGGGCAATGGAACCACTCTGCGAATTCGTTTCGCTTTTTGCGCACTATCGCGCTGATACGTTTGTGGTTTAAATACTTTTATTTCTAAGAACAGTTTCATACAAAATATACTTTAGAACTGGATTTCTTTATTCTTTTTTTCATTTGTAAGTAGTTCGTTGTTTATCTGCAAATATATCTTGTAGTTTCTATGAGTGTGAATCTTATGTACTTATACGACGCATTCGGATATCGACTCGTATAGTCTCCATAACATAAATTGTATTTGATTGTAAGCCTAGATAAATGCACGATTCGGACTGCGAAAGCGTCCTTTGGAACACTATGGGAGTTAATTCTTTCAGATTACAATTACAGCAAATTACAAAAGTTCGGACTGGAGTATCCATTAAACTTTAACTAATTTATACCCGTAATAAGTATAGCGAATGAATAAAAATGAAGATAAAGTAGTATTGATATTAGGATCAGTCGAGAAGTATTTCATCTTAACAAAGAATTTAAAAAATTAAAGGAAGAAATGAAGAAAGAATTGAGAAAATATCATTTTTTTTTCAAACAACATAAATAGTAAGATTACTACATACCTAGACGTTGCTACGGCATTATATATTTATAACTTATAAAAATATTTCATTACATTTAATTCTACGAGTATTAATTTTATTTGACTTCTGGCAATGTGTTCTTATTGCACCTATAGGTAACACGTTTTGCAGAAACGAAATGAAATAACGAAATTAACTGCTAAGAATCGAAGTTTCCTTTTGTAGCCTAAATGCGCAGACTAAGTTAGAATTCGCAACATCCGTAGATTCCTTGCATGGAGCCACTCTGGTGATTTCGCTTTGGTTCTTTTTGCACACTAGCTCCCGCGCTGATTTATTGTAACCACAGTGTTTGTGCGCCTTTTTAACATTTCCCTTTTTATTTTATTTCGAGTGTTACTCGAATCTCTTATTGAATGTTTCGTTGCGAATTTATGGGTGTTCACTGTGCACTTTGCGTTTGCCTGTGTGGCTTAGTAAGCTTGAATAAAATCCGCCGTTTCATCTTGATAAAAGTTCTTGAAATAAAATTTTCCTTTGGCGCATTGACGAATTTTTGAATGAGAAAATCTGATGTAGGTATTCGCGTGACTGACATGTTATATACTATATCTGCTGCATGCTATATCTGTAACTATTAAAAGTGGCAGAACTCTTTGTGGTTATTTTGCGGCCAACCTCAGGTTAAGAGTCTAATATTACCTAGGGTTGATTACAGCTCATGGGAGGCAGCGCTCGCTTACCATTAGGTAAACTTTTTTTCTTGTTTTGTACCTAACCGCACGCCATGTCGCCCGGGAAGACAACGGGGTAGTGTGGGGCATCATTTGGTAAACTGCTATAACTATATAAGTATTATAAATATATACAGTTAGATAGATGTGTTGCGCTTAATTAGCAGTGAAAGTGTTAATAATATGTACACAAATTATGAAATTTTAATTTTTGATACAGTTAATTTAAACTGTTTTTTCAAATAACAAAGTTAAAAATGTACCCAATATATTGTTCACATCAACTAACTACACACAACATCAATTAGGATCACTGGCACACCGCTCTATAGTTGATATATGGGCGGCTATAATCTATATTAATGACTTGCTAATAACGATATAGCGTTTGCGTTTAGTTGTCATATACGTCTGATAAACACGACGTGCACTTTATCTATTAAGAAGATGTCTGAGCCTTTCAACTAATAGAATTTTTAATCAAGTTGCTTGCCACGGCGCCACCACGGCACGAGTACGCCAGATTAATGTAATTGGACGACGCCGTCACAAAGGCAAATTGTAATCCCTCTCTTTCATTATACATATATGTCCGTAACACGGCATCCAGACAATGTATTTTTATTTTTCAACGTTTTCATAAAACCATTTCACTAACAAACGCTGAATAATAATTCGCTTTCGGAATACGATTACTTTCTTGTGGTGTGGATTGACTATTCCAAGTGGATATCTGCCCAAAAGGCACTTGAAAGCGGTCGCTGTCACAGCGCAGAGCTCCCCCTTAAATCGGCCGATTGCGGCACAGTCGTTAGGAGAGCTCCAAGTGTCGGGACAATTAAGTTGAAGCGGCGATTGTAAGCGGTGCCAAAGCGGATGTAGGTCAGTGAGCGCAAAGTGGACCTGCATCGTCGAGGTGTCGGCAGTTTCGGAAATCGTCCTGTCGACCTCTGCCCTACTGACTTGGCAACACACTCGCACACACTCCACAGCCAATATTGTCCCCTATTAAGCTGATACCTCCAAACACGGAATTTTACACTAGGTTAATTAGAGCAACCCTATTAATATTGTTTTTAGGTTGAACGAATAAAACATATACGATGACTATATGGTATTCAGCAGCACCTGTACATTCATTATCAACATCAAGAACTAAGTGGAAGGGACTTAAATATTATGTTATCCTTTTTGTATCTCCTTTAGTCCTTTATAGTCTTCTCATACCCATATCACACCTGTCAAACGTGAGCACAGTAAGACAAACATATTTAGATAGATGGAGTTGTGTCACATTGAAGTAAGAAACGAGCATGCAGCCCACCCGATGGTTGTAATCCCTTGCCATGCACCTAAGTCTGTAGGCAACCTCAAATAGGACAGGCGTTCTATTTGAAGTCGATCATCGATGCGTTGCTATTGCCGAGGACTAAGATGGTGGCCTTATATATAAGTGAGCTGGCAACCACAATCTTTCACCGAAACGCAACAATTCCTTCACGCTAGAAATAAGTGTAAAACCTCATTTTGTAGCACCTCACATGAAAAAGCTTATAACTTATGGGAATATACATGCAACGCTTATTGTTAAAGCTCCCATGCATATACAGCAAAACAAAATTCTAGAAAACATTATTAAACTAGATTAAAGTAAAACGAGTACCTCCGAATAAAGGATGTTTACGCTTAGTGTAGGCAATTTCATCGATTGTTTTTCTCTTAAAGTTTTACATAAACTAATTTCGCAAGCAAATTATAATATTATAGTTTGTTATCTATGTTTTTCTAAATCTAGGAACCTTAGGAAAACCTAGAATATTATTTCTAGCAAAGCTTATACTATAATATTTATTAAACATAGTTCAAATTTTAATACAGTATAGTTCGTTTTCTTTTGTGCTTTTCAAGACCTTAGGAAAAACTGGATTTTAACAAAGCCAAACAAAGGATTTTAACAAATTCTTATATTTAACATAATTCCTATAAGGTACCTTAAATTATAATATTCGCTTAAAAGAATTTATTGATTAAACTTTACTTATTTACGCGTTACCCCAGGTAGCGTCGACAATATTTCGGAAAGTGTAATATGTGAGTGCGGTCGCCGTGAAATAAGCTTTTGGCGCTCCTGTTACACGAGGCAACGATGCATTTTTCTTTGTAGTTCGTTGTTAGTTTCACCGAAGCATCCGTAACGAACCGAATGAAGTTTCTCTTCATAGTAATTAAATTGAGATGTCATTTATAAAATTGAATTACTCTGTCATTCATAAAAAATTAAACAATACCTAATGAAATAAAAAATAAACTATAATGCAAAACGATAAAACTTATCATGTCTCTCTTATTGCTTTGCCCTACACGCCATGAAAGCTCAAGTAAGTGTAAGTAAGTATGAAAATAGAGTAAAGTATATCAATATAAATTCTTACAATAAGAAATTCAAAAGATGTATCATATATGCTCACCCTGCACTTTACAACAGTTCAAGTATCAATACTGAAATATAGAGTTACTATTATTTATATAGTACACTGTGATCCTTATTTGAATATTATTGCCTACAAAAAGATAGGAAAAAGCATGTAAAACATTTGTGTTTAAAGCGTATGTCCACGTAATAATTTATAGCAATATATATATTTATTAAACTATAAGTTAAGTAACAAAAATTATTCGTTCGTACTAATTTTAACGAAGCAAATTACCAATAAATATTCAATACTTCAAATTATGTGTAACATCCGTAACATCCGCCCGTGACAAAATGATGAGTTACATTGGGGTGTACAACTTCGTCTCACTCTAGAAAAAGTTATAAAAACAAAAATCGCGACTGCTGAAACTGAAATTTGCAGTCGGATTTTTTATTTTTGTAATCATTTATTTAACGCTTTTAGATCTTTGCGTCAACATAAGTGTAATAGTATATAAATATTCGCAATGATCTATTTACTAGCTTTCATTTGATTCCCAAATTGTCGTGATAAAAAAGTCGTCCTTTTCCCCCTTTTTTTCCTATTATTCTATTTTTATCTATTTAAAATAGCGCCTGTAATTCTGTACAGGCGCCATTTTATTTAAATGTATTGTACTGTAAGCTTATGTCACTGAAAACTGAAACGATTCTAATAATAAGTGGATTGTCACTCAGGTTAAGCAATTTGGGATGTAGGGCGTGCCAAAGAAGTGGACATATAAACATACATACATAGTATGTATGTTTGTCTATCAACTATGTCAACACATACTTACGCTCGAAAAACATTACCTACCTGATGCAGTCGGGTAAAATACACTCTTAACTGTTTTCTGGTCAGCCGAAAAGAAGTATTACTTCAACAATTTGTGTGGTCTCGTACACATCATAAAAGGTTATTACCGTTTAAGCTTTACACTTGATGTGACGTTGAGACGAAGTAGGCCCATGAATAAACATCGGTTAGTCACCTTTACACCGTTTCGTTAAGAAAGCTCGTTAGACTCGTGAGAATTTACGTAACAAAACAAATAATACAAGCTGTGTGTTAACTACTAAAACGTAGTACAAACACAATGTACCTTCGGATAAATAAACAGGTTCTTAAACGACCGGTTCAAATTAATACGCTGTTGAAAAACAATATAACGTCTTGAACAAATATCACGCATAGGACGAATGTAAAACATATTTAGATCGTATATAGTTAAAGTTACTTTTTTAGGAATAGGTGTATGTACATGAAAGTTTTTCAAAAAATATTAGACATTTATGCACTATTACGTACTTATGCAAAGAATTGACAACTTTAAAGGTATAATGGTAAGATTTTTTTAATTCTTTTTTTTTCATATAGCGTCAACACAAATACATACATTTGTAAAAATTTTAACTATCAGCTATCACGGTTCACGTATCACTATTTAGCTATCACGTTTCATGAGGTACAGCCGGACAAACGGACAGCGAAGTCTTAGTAATAGGGTCCCGTTTTTGCCCTTTGGGTACGGAATCCTAAAAACGACTACTTTAACTACATTCTGTTAAATTACTCGTACATACATCATCAATCTTAATTTGCATTGAAAGACAAAGCATTTTAACTTAGTAGAACGTGACTACTTTTAACATGAGAAGTGAGAAACAAGCTTGCATTAATCTGATTAAGTCGTAACTCACTGTCACCCATGGGCGTCTGTAATCAAACCCAAATAATGTTTAGGACATACCTAATGTTGGTTACATAGTTTTTGTTACCCGTAAGCAAGACACGCGGTAATGATTTTGCAATCGGACCACAAAAAATTGTATCACTTTAAGAGTACAAGTATTAATAATTCATTCTCTTTTATAAACTGAAGCTGCAAAAGACCCCACCTGATGTTAAATAGCCTAATATATTGCCAGTCCTAAAGAGGTCAGAAATCCTTATTTAGATTAATCATTGAAATGTTTCTGTTTCTGAGGACGAAATTGGAACGCTTCATAAAGTTTTTCTGTGAACTAAAAAATGTCAGCTTTGCACCGTATGATAGGTCAGAAATAGGCATAGCAGTAGTGACACCACTAATGAATGACAGGATTTCACTTCCAAAGTTGCTCTATTAAAAACATTAGATTATTTCAGAAATATCAATCCAGGGTTGACTACAGATGTCCATGGACGCTAGATTTTTTTAAAGGCTACTGCCGCCCATGGACATCTGTGACATCTGTAATAAACCCCAGGTAAGATCAAGTCTCACCTAAGGTTAGCCACAGATGCGTTGCTACCCCTGAGGACTAAGATGGAATGCCTCGGAAAAGTATGTCTCCCTTACCACGCC
>MOOZ01001520.1:19085-30496 GCA_002930495.1 Cecropterus lyciades | reverse complement strand
CCTTCAGACCAGAACACAGCAGCGCATAAGCACTATAGTTATTAGGCAGAAATAGACGACCTTCAAATTCTAGTTGCCACTTAGGGGCCATCCATTAATTACGTTACGTCACACAAATTTGCCGACCATATAACCCCTCCCCGTGTCCTTGTCACAGCTGGTCACATTGGAGAGATCCCCTCCATTCCTAGTGTGTCACATTTTGCAAATTTAAACTATACTATTAAAACAGCAGTTCTCAAATTATAAATCAGAATTGAATACTTACATAATATTATAAATGACATTTCACGAAATTAAGGATGTCCCCACCCCCTTATCGTGAGACGTAATTTATTTATTGGTATGAGGTCAACCAATGTAATTAATTTTGTCTGTTCAAAGTGGGAACACGTGGAAAAGTGCACTACGTGCGGGCGAGACGTCGACGTGGGCATAAACGCAGCCAGCCGTGATCATGATACCCCGCTACGACAACTACAATGCACTACACATTACTTAACTACCAAGTATAAATGCAGCCTAGGAAAAAATTAAAACGAAATTGAGAAATTTATTATTATACTTAATGATTAGTATGATGATTATTATTTGTAAATACATATTTAATCCAGGATGTAATTTATTTCGATAAACGTTACCGTCATATTCTATTTTAGTGTTAAATGAATAAAGTAAATATGATACTAAAAGATAAGGAATTTTACCAATTTCTCTGACTCGAAAAATCCACTATCAAGAATCTTTGGTACAAACATGTAATTTCATTTTAAAGTTTTATTTTAATTTTTTATTATAATAAATTTGAATTACAATTACGCTGCAAAAAAAGATAAATAAGTAAAAGGTAATTCGCGCACTGCCACTAAAAACTAAGTGATGAATTTTAAACATCCTCTAAGTCATAACTATAGTTAGATTTAAGTATGATTTTACTACTGCCAAAGGAAAAAAAAACCAAACACTTTCTACACTCATAGCCCCACAGTAGGATTTTCTCCTATGTCGTGGGTGCCATGGACACACAAAGACAAAGACAAACACCCAGACCCAGAACAGAAATCTAAACTCATCATTCAGATGTCTCTGGCCCGGGACCCACTGCGTGTCAGACCGGTATGGTGACCGCTCCGCCATGCAGGTCGTCAAAAGGAAGATACAACATACAAACGTTAAAGTAGCAATAGACTGGACGTAGCAAGTAAAATTGCCATTTACGACTTCTCACTAATTGGATACAATTTATTCTAAAATATCTGTAAAAAGTAAATAAATCTGAGGTGGAGGCAATGTGTCCTCTCTCTAGTGTGGCCTCTTACGGTTCCCTGAGTTTACTTCCAGAATCCCGTAAGCAAGTCTGTCATACAAAATCTTTGATAATGCGCACACGTCCGTTTCGGTTCAAAAGTCAGCCGTGCGTTTGATTCATAAGAACGAATATCAAATATCAAGGGAAATTCAGAATCTGAATTCCTGATAAGGAAACCAGATTGGAAAACAAACGTATGTGCTATAGCTTAATTACTTTGACAGCAGATACAAGGCTATGTGTTTTTGAAATGTCTACAATACAACTGAAAATGCTGCGAAGAATTATTATTTTTTTATTGTTCATTGAGGGGTTCTAAGGCAAGATGAAGACATCGATGATGTTCAAACCTATCGATCGTGATGCTTTCACTCTTTAAGTTTAACTTGCTTGTAATATAGTTTATAAGCAGTAACCCTACATACGTCGGTATCATAAACAATTTGTCTAGTTAGTTCAAACGACGAGTGCTATACCATAATTAATTTTCTCTAGACTCTCTAGTTGCAGTTGTAGTTCAAAGTACACATGGGAAAAAGTTGTGGTGCAGGCGGCGAGACGTGAGGGTACGAGGGCAGTCAACCGTGACTCTGATACCCCCACTATAGCCGTCTCACCTCTCTCTACAAACTATGTACCTTTGTCTTTTGATACTTAAATTTTAGCCAAGAAAACCAAGAGCATAATCAATTTTGTTTATCATAGTTTACAAATTGTAATTTTATCGTAATTGTAATAATAACGAAGTGTTTTTGAATTCGGCGAATCAACGAGATTCGAATCCCAGGCACACAACTCTGGTTCTTGGAAGTTATTATAAATTAATCATCACATTATTTAGCGGTAAGGAAATTATGTGGAAATCGACATGCCTAAGTGTCTTGTTAACAAAATCTCAAAGGTGTATGAAGTCTACCAATCCACACTTGATAAGGATGGCTCAGACCATTCGAATTTTAAGAGGATATATATTATAAGAGGATGTAAAAAGGAGTAGAAACGAAACATGAAAACGAATAAGACGATAAAAATAAAAACTTTACAGTATTGTCTAATCTTACTTGTATTTAATTATCTTACTGTAAAGGAATATTGTACTTAATTAAGTAGTAAAACATTACATACACTAATAACAAATAAAATATTAAATACTTTGATTGTAAAATTATAGAGAGTATTAGAATGATTTAAATCGTATTCTAATAATTTTGCGTTTACAATATCACGGATGGATTCAATTCGATTGTCATTTTCCTAAGGAAAAGGACTAAGTAGAACCGTAAATAATAGTACATACAGTAAGAGCAAATAGTTTACTGTGAATAAAATATAACATTTAATATGTATGTCGGTAAAACGGGCAGTATTGTGTGAAAGTGAAATCAAATAATGATACGATTCTTTGATTTCCATATATTCCAATTTATATTGTCAAAAAAATATATTGTCAAAAAAGGTTAAAGTGGGTGTACTTTGGAAGGACATACTCCTTTGAAGGCCAACATTAAAAAAGTCATGTTATTAACATGTAATGACAAATTAATTCCTCTCACACAGCTCCATCAACCTTAAGGACACAGACGCAGTGGCAACCCGCTATTTTATAAATGGGGTTCCTCGGTTCGTAGACTTCGGTCGTCGACGTTAAAATTGTAAGTATCACATACAGGAAAAGGTAATTTTTTACGTAAATAACCTATTATAATTTTATTTTTTTACTGCAAATTGTCATATAAGATCCGGTTATGGTACTTGAGAAAAAAAACTTTCAATTTTAGATAAAATATCGGTAGTTTTTCTAAGAAAGCCGGTGGTTCCTTGTAAGGCCAATCGAAAATTTGATGATCGGCTTTGCTAGTGTACATACACCTTACGAGGAACAATCACAACATACCACAATATATCGCACATTATTTTCTTAAACTTTCATTTTTTAATCTTAGGAATGGTTGGTTTTAAATACTTATTCCTGACTATAAGACTATGCCCCATATTATCAGTTCGTAATAATAGGAGTACTTAGCGTGTACAGATTATGATTTTATTATATTTAAAAAAGCTGGTAATAGATAATAAGTTTCTGTTTGGTCCTCTTAGGAACATTTTGACCTTGCAAGGAACGGACCCTTAAGAAGGCCATTATTATTTTTCTATAATTTCATTCTAAATCGATATAGTACTCATTATTATAATTTTAAATAATTTCCTTTAATATATTCTTAGTTCTACAATGGTGTTCAAGGAATTTTCATTGAGTTTTTTAACGATGATTATAGAAAATTAAGCGTTCAATGTTTCGTTTAAGTAAAAGAGCTTTTTATGTAATTTTAGTAAAAGTGGATATTTTCATTCTTACAACTCTTGTTTTGTGTTCTGATTTATAATATTGGCCTTGTAAGGAGCCCTGTTCCTTGTAAGCCATTTGGAAGAGCTTTTTAATTTTTTTATTAAATAGTATATAGTTATTAAATAGTGATTACATCTAGGAAAAAAAATAACATATAAGTTACACAATGAGACAAAGCGTTAATTAATAATTTGTTTCTTACATTTATCCTGTAAATTAATTAACAATAACTGTTTATTCGTTAAGGTGGCCATCCATGGTCCGTTCCATGGTCCACCCGCCTTATTTACAAAATATTTTTTTCATCAAAAAAACTTATGTGTTATTAATTTAAAACGATTTTCATGTACTTTTCCATTGATCTAAAAAGTCTTATTCAATACTTCTAAATGTAGAATCTATTTTTACGGTTGAGTGTCATGAATGAAGCTTATTTGTAATAAATTTTTAATACTCAGATTTTATGATATACCTTCTGTAGCTTTTGATGTTACATTCAATAAACAAGTTGGTGATGTTACGATACTTATTTTTCAGACGAAGAAAACATCACAATAGCTACAGCGTGGATATATACAAGAACACCCACGGTATATGGTGTTACACAAATTACTTCAATAAGCACGCATGATGGAAGACGGGTTCCCGCGAAATGGCGAAATTCCATCCGCGGTGGATGCGCTACTGAATACAAAATTCACATGTACTCCAATTATAGGAAAACGATTTGCTACGAATATTCTTGGCAGACTTGCAAATTTGCCTCGAATCAGCAAAATATATTTATTTTGTTAGAGTTGAGGAAGGTCCCGCGATGCGGCCCTGACTTTCGTTTTTGGCAGAGCCCATAGTTTAACTGCTCTCCGGGGAAAGGTCTCCTTTACAACAATGGCGACCCGTAGTCTCTCAAGTCTCAATTAATAAAACTTAATTACGTATATTATTTGTATATTTGTAAATATCTCGCCAAGTGGTGCATTTCTAAGGGCCTCTAGATGTATGGATGGATGGATACGTATTATTGAAATTCGCTTTCAGAGCGCATTTTCTAACTTAACAACCATAACCGTGCCTTAACTTTTTATTTTGTATTTCCATTATTATGAAACGTCAATTATAGCTCGAGCAAGTATGTGAAATGTTCTTTATTGATGTATAAAAAATAATAATAAAACTATAACTTAAACTAAATGCTAGAACTTAAAAGACGATATAACTAAAATTGTCGTTTAAGTTCTAGCACCGCGTAAGTCATTTTTTGACGGTAATGACATTTTGAAAATGGAACTTTAGTTGCGTCTACGTAAAATTAATCGGTTTTTGTCTCTCCAGAAAAATTGCCAAAAATGACTTACGCGGTAATAGAACTTAAGCGACGATATAAGTACTATTTTCTGTCCTTAAAATCCAATAAATTTGGATGGCCGTCAAAATATATACTTTGGTTTGGTTTTCTAGCAATCACAATAGATACGAATGTTACATCTGGCCATTTAATTCTAGCTCATGTTAGGTATAATTAAACCGCCTAACATTAGAATACATTTGCTCAAACAGAGAGCTTTAATACGAAAGTTAGGAAAGTGATGAATCCGACAGCCCTCGTGTGTGGTACAAAACGATATTACGAAGTTTGTTACAATGGATGTCACGTGCACGATACACGCACGAAAAGCGCCTGCTCTTTCACCCAAAAATGGGTCGTAATTTTAATTAAAATACTGTAATTCATTTAGCGTTTACACACAAGACTGGAGAATCTATTTAACATTTATGGTAATTCAAAAACTTTCTAATAAACTCCAGTCAGAAAAAACGCTTCAAGCTTGGCGATTAAAATGAAACTAGTCAGAAAAGAACAAATATAAAATCGTACATCTTCGTTCAGGTAGCAAACGTCGGAACACCCGCCATGTTTGTTTCGCAATTAACTTCGCATTAAACCCGTTTTTAATCGCACGAAAAGCGTTATAAAACTCCCTTAGAAGATAGATAGATATTATTATTCACAGAACAAGAATAAGAAGGCACGACTGTTAAAGATGATTCTGAATCCTCATTTTGCTTGTGTTTGTTTATTATGTTAGTAAAAATAAGTTATTATATAATAGCCTCTATAACTAAGTCCTCAAACATCGTGAAACAACAGCTTAACATGTTCTTTGAACATATACGTTACTCAAATCCTAATTACGGCATTATCATTCAAAAGCACGTCAGTAAAACAATACATAGATTACGCAACAAGACTAAGACATTAGCGCAGATTCGTTTTTCTGTGTCAACAGAGAAACGAATATGCGATAATGTTAACTCAGAACAAATTTGAAATTAGACGCCAGCTTTGTTGCAACACCATATAAAACAGTGAATCATTCTTATGGATAAGCAAACATACGCAAGTTTGTTCTCGCAGACGCGAACTAACGAATGAGTTTACACAGTTTAAAAGGATACTAGACGAGCTGTTTCGTTAAAGTTCTTCAATACACCTTGATTTCTGTTTATAAATATAAGATTTGGAGGTATCCGACTTGGAGCTTTTTAAAGAAAAAGAAAATTTACTTGCGAAGTGAAAAATACACAATACTCTTGTGTGCTACTACGAACTCAAAACACGTCTGGAATTCGATACAAGGTACGCACGTATCACCGCGCAATGTGGAAAATGTAGAAATACAAGATAGAGTAGATCATGTTACATATTGGTTCTTTACCTTTTGTGTGGTCTACTTGCATATAGCATAGCGTAGCCATACAATTTACCTGACATTAAGTGCCCAATGCATTCCATTGGACTCAATAACATCCACATACGAACGAAGTTCTACCTAGGCACAGGCGTACGATCATTGCTATCGCGAATGTACAGCATATGGAATAAACTTCCTCCTGAAGTATTCGCGAAGCCTTACGACTTTGTTTGAAGAGTCACCTTAAAAAAAGGTACAAAAAAGATTCCGAGCTGACGATACATTGTCTATTCTTGAAGTGTCACGTATGTCCATAGACCATAATGTCTTTTCCATCATGGGCCATAAACCCTGTCGGTAAATTTATCTATAAAATCTAATCAATTTTGTTACTTTCAGCTGCATAGTTACGTCCTGTACGATATTGTACTACACCATTTGATAGAAATATAAAATACTATCTCTAAATCTTTACTAGTGTCCAACCGAAGCTTCGGCTTCGGCTTCGGGCATCTTCGGCCAAAAAACCACCTTTTTTTTCCTTAAATTATGGAAGTAGCAAACGCGCATGCAGCCCACCTGATGGTACCTGATACATTTGTAATCAACGCTAGGCAAGATCAAATTCTCACTTAAGGCTAGCCACAGATGCGTTGCTACTCCTGAGGACTAAGATGGAATACCTGGAAAAAGTATGTCTCCCTTACCACTTCAGACTAGAACACAACAGCGCAAAACACTTATTAGACAGAAATAGTCAACCTTCGGCAAAACCATCGGCTTCGGCCAAAATGGGCCGAAGTTATAGCCGGAGACGAAGGTTTTACTTGCTAAAATTGCCTAAATTGAACTAATTATTACGAATACACGATACCGCGATGGAGATGATAAAGCGCAAGGGTAAACGAAACGAACTACATTGTGAGCATGCGTCGCTATTTGTGTGTGAAATTTATAATATTCGAACTTATATTACTTAAGAAAAGTAGCAAAGTCAGTAATCAGCTCTAGAAGATATTTATATCCTACGAACATAGATCTTAATATATAAATGTTTACATAAAATTGTTAAAAAATCACTTTTAGCCAATTCAGAACTTAATTTCTTATGGTTCTATGATTTTAGACTAGTATCCAAACTTCGGTCAGACACTAGTGTTTACGATATTTAAAATCAGAAAACAGTTGCACACTGCTATTATAATCTAAAATGGCAACACTTGAACAACAAAGAGTTACACTTTAACGAAAAGTTCTTTGTGTATACAAATGAAAGACACGTGCAAAAAGTAAAAAAAGTGAAGCTCTTAAGAAAAAAACTCTGGTAATCTACATGTTGCGGCGCTTGGAACACAAGAAGAGCATTGCGGATGCAAGGCACGTCCGAAATCCGACACTTGGCACAGTTCACATCCCGTACGATGCGCTCTACGCTAGTTTTAAGTTTTAATTACAATACTTTTTACCCAAACTTTATAACCGCACGAATAAAAATGATAATACTGATACACAAAAATATTATCCAACTTTAAAAGACAGAAATTTGTTCTGGAAAGACGTCATCTAATATCAAAAACAAGTTTGTAATACAAGACAGTAATATTATGGATCTACTTTTAAATATTAACTATAAAGCTGTTGTGTTCTGTCTGTAGGGTATGGTAAGGGAGACATACTTTTCCGAGGCATTCCATCTTAGTCCTCAGGGGTAACAACGCATCTGTGGCTAACCATAGGTGAGATTTGATCTTACCTAGTGTTCATTACAGATGTCCATGGGCGGTAGTAGCCACTTATCATCAGGTGGGCTGCATGCTCGTTTGCTAATATCCATATTATAAAAAAGAACATCTCATACTTACCCACAAGGAAAGTAGTGCTTGTATAAATTTAGGAGTTGTTACAATGTTCTAAATGAAACAAAATCGTGGCAAGAACAATAAGACCAAGACTGACAAATTTAAATAAAACAGAGTGGAGCAAGTCAAGCAATTTCTACGGCGATAAAACGGGCAAGGGGAGATATTTAAATTGAATACGCCGTAAATAAATGCTAAATGAGACAAAGAACTGTGAGAGAATTTTAAACCTAAACAAGAATAAAACGAGTAGCCTGTCGTTAATGAAAGCGAAAGGGAAGCGGCGGACACTGTCTGGGGTCAACCTGTCGCAATATCCCCAGCAAATTGATCCGATTTATTCCTAACTACGTACCAACATCAGGATAATCTCAAAAACATATTATTACGTCGCGTCAGAAGGAGGGCAATGTTTTTCGAGCGTATGTATAGTATGTATGTATCTGTATATATAAAATTCAGTTTATTGTTAAAAATAGGTTAATAAAATAATAAATATTTTAAATCTGGATAAATAATACGAAGAAAGAAAAGTAGCATTATATAAAGCATAAGCATACCCCATAAAGCATAAAATATAATTGCTATCCCCTAAATTATTATTTGAAGACGATTAAATACATGGATAAAATTAATTGTTTTATAACTGATCTTATAGCTTAATCCGAAGTTTGAAATGTATCCTACTTTGTTTCCTTGCTCTTAAGTCCTAATTTACACAAACAGTAATCATTGCTTTCATTGCACAACTTTGCCAAATCCATGTCTAATATAGCTTAAATGCCTATAAAATATGTATTGGCAACAGAATTTGAAATAATGACCCAATAACGAATATCTAAGCTTAGCCAGGAACTAGATAAGCGAGGAAATTGTCGTAACTATGAAACTGTCCACCAACGTTGTCTTCTCACTCTATAACTAACATTGATCTGATAGCAAGCAGCAAACTAGGTTTAAGAGAATGCAATATATAACATGTTTCAAAAATTTTGTAATCCAAAGTGGCGGTATTTCTATTTACCTTTGGCTTCTTGTCTAATGTGTAAAAGACATGTCGCATAACGCAAATGCGAAATGCGAAATTTCTATATTGTAGGAAAAATATACTTTACGAATAGATAACTTCTTTTGGGAAGTCTGTTAAAAATTGTGTTAGCGTTTTGCGAAGTTGCTTAAAGCAGTTATTAAAGGGACATAACATTTGTTTGGTATTTTCAAGTACGAAGTTACTTTTTAATTTGCTACGATAGGGTACGTTATTAGAAGTAGTTTCAAGCCTTTAACTCAATTTGCCGACATGTTGAGTCCAGTCCCTTTACTTCATAGTGCGGCATATGTTTTTTTTATATAGTATGGAAGTAGCAAACGAGCCTGCAGCCCACCATATGGTAAATGGCTACTGCCGCCTATGGACATCTGTAACCAACCCTAGGTAAGCCACAGATGCGTTGCTACCCCTGAGGACTAAGATGGAATGCCTCGAAAAAGTATGTCTCCCTTACCACACCCTTCAGACCAGAACACAACAGCGCGTCTCACTGCTGTTATTAGGCAGAAAAAGGAATGGCGGTGCTGCTACCGGAGTCGAACCACAAACAGTTCTACCACCTTCAAATATACGTTTATAACGTTTATATACTTACCATTATTTGGATCATATTTTTAATCGCTACCATTTATATATAAATATAAATTAATGACATCAAAAGATTACTGATATTATCATATAAGAAAATTACATTCCAGGCACCAATTTATGACTACTTTTTGATAAAGAAGAAACTACGTTATATGATATAAGTGTTCCACTCAAGTTGATTTCAGGTCTATAACTAAATCGTGAATTCTAAATGTCATTCCCAAATTATCGTGTCAATAATATGCAAATTATTTCCATAATAGACTGAATGGACAGGATACCGCTTAATGCAATGTCACATGGACTGGCCATTGTTGATAACAGAGGTTTAATTGAAATGACTATGCTAATACCATAAGCAAGGTTATTAAAATCGTATTTCCACGAGATGTACTCACTAACTGTTTCAAATTAGTTATAAATGACATATACCTGCTCATTATAGAGTAACTTTTAAATAACTAACTAATCTATCTAACTACTATCTAAATGTAAGTTATTGTGTAATGTTGTATGTAATGCTGTTGGTGGGTCTATTAATAAATAAATAAATAAATAAACTAACACTTTTCTTGTTATTATTTCGATTTACCGTAAACTTGTAAATCATTTCGTTTTTAATAAGACTTCAGGAATACTATTAAAATGATAAGTATGACAAAGACAAAGTAAAATAAAAATTACTCGAGGCATAAAAAAAACAAAACACAACAAAAAATAAACACTAGTATTATTCATTAAATCATACAAGTAATCCTCACGAATTAATGCAAACAGTAAATATTTAAACCAGTGAAATTTGATTCACTTAAACACAGAATACGATATAGTCTTGTGGTGCATTAACAAAATTGTGATTTCAGGCAAAATAGGGACGATCAATTATTCATTGAAACCTGATATATTGTCGTTGTCAGACATCCCACAGCTATACAATTCATTTGGGAATGGAGAGAAGTTTATAGTTTAACTTTTTATACATTTTAAACTGACTCCACAAAGAAATTATTTACTTATGCAATTGATAACGTTGGTAGACATTTAAGTCTAAAAATATCTTTATCTTATGTTCGTTTTTGTCGCACACGTGTAAGATGTGGACTAAACTGTCATATTTTAACGGAACCGCCAGTATGAGTCTTTAGGAAATGCGCTAATAGAGCTCTTAAAATCCATAGCACCACAGGCTACTGACTCTACCGACGTATTAAACATCATCTAAACGTAGTATTCTTTGCATTGTACACAATATTTTTTGTAAATTCTCATTGTATTTAATACTACAGACATTACTATTATATCAGGAGATCTCCAATAGTAACCTGAACATGAGTGATCGATTTGATTACGAGTATATAAATTAATGTACATAAATATTCATATGAAATCTATAAATATTATAAAAAGAAGTCCCCAGCTGCGTCTTTCTGTCTGTCTGAAAGCGATAAACCGAAAACTCTCAGATGGATTTTTATACGGTTTTCAACAATAGAAAGTGATTTCTGAGAAAGGTTTAGGTATATAATTTATTATGCTTTTATGTAAATTAGCAAAAATACGG
>MOOZ01001516.1:296035-306841 GCA_002930495.1 Cecropterus lyciades | reverse complement strand
ATCTATCTAGTGTGATGACAACGACGCTTACATACTAAACTTAAACGTGACTCGTAACACTACTTAAGTGAACAAACTTGATCTACATATCGTCGTTTAAGTTCTAGCACCGCGTAAGTCATTTTTGGAATTTTTTTTGGAGAGACAAAAACCGATTCATTTTACATAGACGCAACTAAAAATCCATTTTGTACTTTTAATTTTGCATAATTTAAAGGTATTATTGTGTCGTACCTTGATTCTGTTTGAACAAAACGACGCGTATTTCGATTCCAATGACGATGATTTTCAAAATTTCATTACCGCCAAAATATGACTTACGCGGTGCTATAACTTAAACGACGATATATTATGTTATTAAACATGGTACCTGAGATTCTATATAACAAGCTATAGTCACATATTATGTAATGCGTCTGCAGTACACGGTGCCATATATTAGATGGTACAACCTGTTTCGGTTGATTTCGATGGCTTTACCCGCCAACCTATATCTGCCCAGTAACAAATGATAAGAACTGCTATGCTGGTTTTAATGTAACTTATACATGGCGCTCAAACTTAGTTCTCAGCGGTGACTCATCTGTGTGTGAGGTAGGACTTTATTCTTATATGGAGTAAAACATAAACGCGTTTCTACACTCCTAGCCCCACAGTAGGATTTTCTCCTGTGTCGTGGGTGCCATGGACACACAAAGACGAATACACAAACACCCAGACCCAGAACAGAAATCTAAACTCATCATTCAGATGTCTGTTTGGCCGGAGATCTAACCCGGGACCCACTGCGTCTCAGACCGGTATGGTGACCGCTCAGCCACGCGGGTCGTCGTCGGCGTGGATTATAGATGTCCATCGACGGCAGGTGCTACTTACTATCAGTCAGTTTGCATGCTTATATGCTTATAATAAGCAATATACATCAAAAGCGGTACGAAATGAATTTGGTCTGCATTTTTCTGTTTCCCAATAACTGAAATACATATGTTTATTGGAAAATTTAGAACAATATCTTCGAAGTGCGTCTTTGTCGTTTATAAGCATTTTTGTTTTAATGTTTCCGAACAAAGTTAGGAAATCCATGGATTTATATATATTCTATGTGAAAGTATCGTGAGAGAAATATTTAGCCCAATATTGGGATTATAGTAAACTGTAACTTGATATTATTAGTTACAAACAATTACTAACCAAACAGAGTCATAACCAAAATAATTAGTGTACACTTAATTAAAGCTTATGTAGTTGTAATCTTTATTTAATATTTAAAGGGCATCTATTGTGGAATTATCGACATAAGCGATTGTTTCTAACAATGTAGTTATGGAGGAAGTATATTACGCATTTTAATGTAAATATTTAATATTGAACAAATACATATTAAATCGAAATATAATTTTGAACCAAATTCAAAGCATAAAATAAATGTGTCTTCATGATTCTTCACTCAATCTGTACATACGATTTATAATTGCACCTATTGAATTAACTATACTTGCACGATATTTGTTACTAGCTGTCCGCCGCAATTTTACTTGCGTCCAAATGGTATGGAATAAAAAAATGGGCAAAGATTCTTAAAATTATAGAAATATTAATTATTACATGTTGTCAGTCCTTCGAATTATTTTTAGCATATACCCTATACTAATTTATTAAAGTAGAAAAGTTTGTTTGTTTGAAAGCGCTAATCTCTGGAACTACTGGTTCGAATTGAAAAAATATTTGTATATAAAAATATGTGTATTTGTGTTCAATAGTCCATTTATTGAGGAAGGCTATAGGCTATACTGCATCACGCTATTTTTTTTGTTTTTTTTTTCTTTCTTATGTAGTAACGGATGAAACCGCGAGGCACGGTTTGTGAGTGTTTGTACATTGCATATAATATACTAGATATTATATGCAATGTACAAACACGCGAAAAATTCATTTTTATATTAGTTGCCACGATGTTTTAGCTTGGTCGGTTCTATAATATCATAATTGATCTATAAGGCCACAAGTTCGAACCTATGTTATAGCCTTGGAATATGATATGATTTATATAAATTTATTTGCAAATGTCTGTCTACTCATATTGTATTAAATGTTGTAATAAAAAATGTCTGCGAGATATTATTTCATCATACCAGTGCAGTAAATAAAAAAAATCTGTTTGAAGATCGGACAAAATCTTTAAAAGTATGTTAATACATAGTTTATTTATTTTATTTTGATTGTTTTGTAATTAACTTTTCCTTGTCTCCTGTTTCTCATATTTCTGTTCTTCGTTATGTATGTATATATTGCATGATAAAAATATAACATTATTTTTAAAATATTATTGATTTTATTTTCAGAAGCTTTAAGTTTTTCAGACCAGTAGATAGTCTTTTAAGTTTGTATGTTTTATCGTTTTAGATTTTAAACTGTAATATAAATATAAATGATTTAAAAATAATGGATATTGTTTTATTTAGACGCTATTTATCATGTTGTATTAGTAAGAAATTTAGTTTTACTAAGCTGCTGGGACGCGTTTTTGGCGGCAGATCGAACAATCATATATAATACAGCTAGAATACAACGTTAACTGGAGGAGGTGCCCTTGGATTAGCCGCAATGCCTATCTAACAAGAGGCGGAAGGCCAGGACTCCGGCTTTAGCTGGGTCCGCAACCGTCCCTCCCTCTAGCGAAGGAGGAAAGTGAAGTGATCCGGCAACGAGGATCAAAACAATCCCTCCCAGACGATAGTCTTCCGTCCCGCTCGCCACAAAAACCCTGTGAAGCTGTAAAGGCCAATAGGGGCAACAGCAACTACCCAATTCGAAAAAAAAACATTAACTGCGTGAGCGTTAATGTTTTTTTTTTTTCAAAGTGAATTAACAAATTACTATGAAAATTCTTCGATTTATTTACGCGGACCACATTGTGTTGTCCAAATCAACAGTATGGATTATACTCCGTTACCACGATTAGGCAGATAGTAGAACGAGTATAGTTCGCCCGACTAGGCATTTGCGTTTCGATGGAAGGTGTGTGTCGTTTCAGGCTCACTTAGACATGAGTAGACTCTCCCAGTCCTCGGGAGTAGCAACGTAGCTGTGATTGAGTTTAAATAGAATATATATTCCCTATTCTATATGAAGTTTGTTATGGATGTCCATTGGGAACCGTGACGATTACCATCAAGTGGACTACATGCTCGTTTGCTACATGTTATAAAACGCCGAAACGCACGCCAAAGCACTTGCCACATCGCCTACTCTATCCGCCATATATCATTTTTCATTTGTATGAAGGTGAACAAACAGGTAACGTTACTTCCTTGGCCTGTGGTCAGAGGTGAACATAAGATCCATAGTAAAAGGAAACGTCACACTAGTGCTATATATAGCAGGTATAATTGATAAGGTGTCTATTCACCGAAGATGTACTATGTAACAAAACTATGAACTGTGTCAAATCCATGGAAAAAAATCTTGATTATTTTTATTTACATTTGATAGAATTGGTTTGAACATAACCGTTTATTTTTTTTATTTATTTTTTAATATGTATGCAGTAATGCTAGGATGCGACCTTTTTTGTTTTCGATGAGGGAAACCTTCAGAAGCTATCCTACGTCGTAGGAGCGACGCCGGTTTATGTGGCATTTTTACCGCACTAACTCCCCCCAGTGGCAATTCTCGGCGATACAGAAAGGGCTCTGGGATCTCCAACGGAACACAACCGGAGTCCTTTGATCGTGTATCCCCGCCAGGCTCCACCTATGTGAGTAGCTGGGCCAACCGCACTGTCTGGTCTTTACAACGGTATGCGAGTACACATACCGCCGTGATCCTCGGGATCGCTTGGCAGGACGGTTCGAGCTCCCACTCTTGCCACCTGTAACCCCGGAATCCCCTTTAGTCGCATTTTACGACAGGCAGGGGATACCGTCGCTCTATTCTAATAACTACAGGGACGAAGGTGGGAGGCGACCTTAGGACTGAAGCTACGAATGGGGGTTAAGAATTGCGACCGGTATAATTTTCATAGCACATCTTACTCGCTTCGCATAACTAATATAATAAAACTTACTGTCGTACTTATGGGGTGCTTTTTGAACAGTTATGGATGTGAGAAGTGCTATTATTCCTTGTAAGTTATGTAAGCATTCGTAGGTGTCTAGTAGTATATAATAGTAGTATTTTTTTTTAAGAACGGAAGCAAATTGGCCATGCAGTTGTTTTGATGGTGAGTGGTCATTGTTACCCCTCGACCAACCAACTTCAAACAGAAAAGGGGTTCTATAAAGTGTACGCAAATGCGATGCTTCTCACGAGGACTGAGGTGGCCACCTCATATATAAGTGAGCCATAAGCTCAGACGTAGGTTTCCGGAAAATAACTTTCAATACTTAATCAATTACAACACTTGTTGCAGTCAACTATCGATTACTTCACTTGTTGATAAGAACTGCCGATAAGAAGATAACAGTGGTCATCATGTTAACCATAATTAGGGTAATAACTGAGCCGGCTGTAAATCCTCGAAACACTTAACAGTGCCTTAGAAACACATCTTTATAAGTGTTAATTAAAATTTAAAACGAACAGTGTGGATGGTAACGAGTATTTTGTAACTGTAAACCGTTTTAATAAACCTGTTTGATCAGCGTTTCTCTAATGATGGGTCGCGACCCGGTACCATGCCACGAAAATAATGTACTGGGTTGGTATTATTTATTTTTTTACACTTAACGATAAGTTTAATACAATAATGCTTTAGGACTTTAAAATCAGTTTAAACCCACCGGTGGGTAACCGGGCCACGACGTAAAGTGCTGGGAAGTGGGAAATGCTGTCTTAAATAATTTCGAACGCAACTACTAGCGTTAAAGATATAATGTTCGTAGTACGTAACATTACATGCATGTGCTCGCCTTTATGCAGATAAGTGTGTACCAACCTTTACCCAATTATCTCGAATGAGTTTGAGTGAATTGTGAACGATCGTGTAGTCTAGTTGAATGGTAGTTCCGTTTACAACCGTACCTAAAAATTGTTAACGTTCACGTTTTTTATTCGTAATGGAGTCAACAAATATGACGTCACGGAAAAATCTCGGTCACGTATTTTTAGACTGTATGCGGCAGCGCCCTGACGACATCTGTCAGGTCAGTACAATTTTTTCATCTAAAAATTAATCTAATCTTGTTTCAAAGCCATAATATTTATTTTGAATCATAACTTGTAAACAGATAGTAAATTTAAATATTAGTTGATATCTTTGTTTGACTATCTCGAGTCCATCGAGAACTTAAAACAAAAAACTATTTACATCCTCGTATGTATAAATGCAAGTCATACGGTTTGATCAGTGTGATTAAGTGTAAATCATTTAAATTGATATGTAACATAATAGATATAAGATAATATTTTTTTATTGAAGTGAAACATTTTAGAATCTATGATTTTAGAATATTGCGGAATCGATACATTAGGTATAAATAATAATACTGGTACTCAAGACATGCGGTTTTTCGAATTACTTTTTCAAAAACCCGTAACATTTAAATTCTTTAGAATCCTTGTAATTCGATTCGATTCGAAACTTGATGAAAGGAAACTTTTGCCTTGCGAAAGCAGTTGCCGGCGTTCTGAATCACGCTAACGATTTTACTTCGTATCTCGTATAACAGCTAAGTTAGGTATATGCGAAATTATTAAGTTTCACTTCTGCTGTATGTGAATTGCACACACATTTATGTTTTTTCTATATATTCTCTACTCTTTAAAAAGCAGTAAAGCTTGCCAAATTAAAAAGTGGTACTTAGTAGGCTTAATGCTCTAGTGAAGGTTTCTGATGGCAATTCGAGAGACACGAAACAATCATTTCAAGCGTTAATCGCTTGCCGCTCAGCGACAGCGTTGATATTAAAATGAAATGTGTGTCCGATATTATAAAGGTACAAAATTTCATTGCCAAATTGTAGCGAAATTAATCAAAATTCACTCAACGCTAAAGTTTGCATCGTTTAACGAATGTTTCGTTGCCTTCGGCGTTCAATATTCAAACCTGTTTATTTCAAATCATGTGCGGATTACAAAGAAGTTCAAGACGTTCAAGGAGAACACCACGAAAAAACTACAATGCCTTAAAGTTAAAAAAAAAAACTCAGAGGCATAAACACGTTCATGCACAATGTGGTGGACTATTGCGTAAATCCTTCACATACCTACTGAGAGGAAACTTGATAGGACAGAACTGGGTTAATGACCGTATATTTCTGAGATAACAATATTTACCTTTATGTATATACATACCTCCGATGATTAGGATTAGAATCCAGGACACTACTGTATTTTGGAAGTCATGTGCAAATAATATCGATTTTTTATGGCATGTGATTTTTAATCTGTATTTAGGCAACTTGACGAAATTATATTATAATCTAATAAAATAAATCTCTATCGATCATTATAATCCAATTACGAGTATATTATCAAAACACGCGGCAGCGTGGTGCCAAGTTCTTTGGCAACAACTCAACGCACGAACCATTTGGAACCACTTTTGACCGCTTTATAACTCAAAATCTATTTAAACTAGATGCATGAAACTTGGTATATTCATTAAAACCTCTAAGACTGCTTACCATCTCAAATTTCATAAATGTAGCTCACTCAGTTATTGAAATATTAAGGTACAAAAATTCGTTATTTTTACCGTTTACTGACTGACATATATATCAAGAACTTCCAGGTAACCTAGAAACTTGAAATTTTGATTCCAGCTGGGTAATAGTGCATACAAAGGAAAAAATCTGAAAACAGCAATTTTTTCCAATTTAAAATATTTATCATTTTTTTTAATAGTTAGCGCCTAATGAAAATTAAATGGCAAAAAATAGCACTTAGCTATTTTCATATTAGTGTCTCGTTGGGATTTGCGAGATTAAATAAAAACATGCAAACGTAGAAACCATTTTATTTATTATTTGAATAGAATAGTGTTACTGATTTTGTAGTGAATTTAATGTATATAAAGAAACTTATTCCCATCTGGTATTTATTTATTCCTGCAAAATATATTTAAGTTAAAAAGAAGATTTTTCTCACTAGAAGTTTTTTATACATTGGACCATTGAATTGCTTAATGTAATCTAACAGTACCTAAGATAATCACGAAGAGTAATGTCTAGACTCTAGAGAATCCATTGACCTTCGTATTGAAGCTTGTAATACCGCCTTATGTAGTATTTGTATACTCTTTGCTCGTGTACACTTCCTGTGGGTATCTCCATACCGTCGCGGATTTGCATCATTAATAGCTGTAAATAAAACGGAAGATTTCATATCAAAAGGGAACTTGGAAAAATTATACAAGCACGAAATGTAGACAAAAAATATTTCTCACAAATTTAACAAGACTATATATATTTGCTACTTCTATATTCAAATGAAAAGAAGTTATAATTTATGTACAAAAAACAATGGTATCCCATCAAAACATAAATGTAAAAAAGGCCAAGTTTATTACTGCCTACTTAGTCTATAAAATAATTGAGATCTAAATAGGCTCCAAGTTCTTTATATTATTCTGAAAATTCAGAGTACAAGAGTACATAGTATTTAAATAAGTTTAAAACATAATTTATTGCATTGCTACAACAATAATGTTTTCTACTTAATAATAAAACTCTGATAAATTTTAACGGATACTTTATTTACACAAAGCATTTATTAAATCAAGGACATTAAAAGATGTAGGTTACAGTAACTAGTGGCTGCTTAATAGCTTGGATTTCTGCATTTACTTAACGAAGTTTGGAATTCGTCGGAATTTGGATTCCGATACGACCAAACAACTGTCCTATTACTTTTTTATATGGGTAAATTCATAAATAAAAAACTTTAAGCAAGCTGCTTTAAAGTTTAAACGAAACGGACATTTATAAAAGTACACGAAGTAGGAAATGCCCCCAATTTCGTGCGAAAGCACCGATTTAGCATTTATAGAGTTGACCAGAGCTAAATACTATGTTTCATATTATAGATAGACGCGGCTACAGGGGAGAAAGAGACGAATGCATCAGTGTTAGCCCGGTCCATTCAACTCGCAAAATCTTTACGTAACTTCGGACTGAAACCTGGCGACGTTCTTTCTTTGGGTGGAAGGAACCACCTGGATCTGTACATACCCTTCTACGCAGCGCTGATTAATGGACTGCCCATATCCGGAGTAGACCCATACTTCAAGTTCGGTAAGATCCAATATTCAAGGAATTATACACACACTTTACACAGCTTTGAGAACTTTTATTTTTAGAGAACTCTCAGGTGTGCAGGTTACCTCACGATGATTTCCTTTACTGTAAAGGAGTGATAATTAATTTTGAGTGACAGTGACACAGTGATAACCTCATTCAAGGAAACATTGGTAGCTACTCAGTAGTTTTGAAGTAAATAAGGATGTACAATTGCCATGTTTAAGGTCATTTGCATAATTATGGTCGTTGGACGTCTTGTATGGTATTTTACATTGACCTAAACCTCTAGTAAGTATGATTAAGATCTAATCTAGCTTATATGTATCGCTACGTGGTAGCCAGAGGCCTTGATGTTTTTGAAAAATGACACATTGTCTACTACAGGTGGTATAATAGAAAGTTTATAACAAAGGATCCGAAATGTAGATACTCATATAAATAGTAAGACAAGTCATAGACGTTTCATTGTATTGGTGTTCCATTGCAGTCATGTTAGCATTATCCTAGATTGTAAATTAAAACGAATGTAGGTAGATATACCTTAGAGCAGTGCTTTCAAAGCGATCATTTGGGGGGTTGCGAAGCCTGTATAACCGAATTACGAAGTCTCAGTATAAAACAAAAGGATATAAAATTAAAAAAAAAAATACTAAGAGAGTAGTTAGTCACTGTTATAAAACACTGCTTTATGGTATTATTTTAGTCACACTATCTAATGTAAATAAATTCTTAAATATATAAAAAACTCATAAAGAGAGATAGATAGATAGAAATAGATAAAAACTCAACTAAATGGATGTGTTTTTTCTTCTCACAAATGGGATAATTACGAATAGATAATAGGCATCATCACGGCTTGCGGCGTTCGGCGTTAACTTTGGTCACCATTTAGTTACGCAAAAGTTAAATATTTTGATTGAAAACGTCACGTGATTTAGTTCCGTTTAATTCTAACTGAAACTGTTTAAGCATATTTATTTTTCATCGTTTCTGTGTACGAAGCATTTGAATTTGTAGCTAGCCGCAGACATAACTAAATTGTAATAAGTAGATACCATTTGTGATTGATTTAGTAGTTAACATGTCTACCAACGATCAGCGGACTGCATAATCACTTGATACAACAATGTAAAAACATCTATAGGCGCACGTAAACCTGATTGTTAGCGTGGCGATCGTCACACCGTATTTACTTTAGCGCCATCTGTTATACATTTTCGGAACTATTAAGTATCGAGCAAACTAAGCAGACTGTCGTGTTAGTTCGACTTAGTGCGGGGTACTGTTCGTAGATGGCATTATTTTCATTATCTATATACATATATAAAAGGCAATTTCGATTCACTAACTTATATATCAACGCGCATCGAAACTGCTGTACCTAGAAACTTGAAATTTTCTACAGGGGTTCCTTTTATGATGTAAGTAAGCACTAAGAAGCGATTTTTAGAAATTCAACTCCCGACGGGGTTAAATAGTGGTTGAAAGTTTGTATGAAAGTTCGCCAATTTTGAGGCAAACTCTATGAGATTTAGTATTTGGCTTTCCGTCTTCGCGTACGAAGTTGCGGACAACGGTCACTATATATTTAGTTCCTGTCGCAATTTTGTCTTTTATGCATATTACGTGTACGAACACGAAGTTTCACGGCTTCACGGCTATTTATTTTTTTGGTTACGATCAATGCCCACAATGAGTTTATTAGATACGTTTCCTAAAAACGATTATATACGTTTCGCCTCTACATTTACGTTTTCGTGTTCATCTACATCTATACTAATATTATAAAGCTGAAGAGTTTGTTTATTTGAATGCGCTAATCTCAGGAACTACTGGCCCGATTTAAAAAATTCTTGCAGTGGTCGATAGCCCATTTATCGAGGAAGACTATAGGCTATATATCATTACGCTAAGACCAACAGGAGCGGAGCACCAATGAAGAATGTTGCAAAAGCGGGAGTTTTTTTTCTAATGAGAGCTTCCGCTGCATGCGCTGCGTTCTTGCTTTATATGGCAAAACAACGTTTGCCGGGTTAGCTAGTACCTTATAATGTGCTTTGAAATATTGGGCGCAAACGCAATCAATAATTGCTTTGATGACCCCGTAGAGGAGCGGTCACAATGTCGGTCTGAAACGCAGTGGGTTCCGGGTTCGATCCCCGGCCAGACAGACATCTGAATTATAAGCTGAGATTCTGTTCTAGATCTGGGTGTTTGTGTAATCGTATTTGTGCGTTCACGTGTTTTTTACATAGGTACTAGGGGTTTCCTCCTGTGGCGTGGGTGGTACCCACACGCCCTAGAAAAACCCTAGTATGGCTATGCTATGAGTGCGGAAAGCCTTCTTTTTTTTAATTTATTTTTTTAAATTTGGTATTAAACAATACACACACACACACACGCTTTCTACACTCATAGTCCCACAGTAGGTTTTTTCCTGTGTCGTGGGTACCATGGACACACAAAGACGAATACACAAACACCCAGACCCAGAACAGAAATCTAAACTCATCATTCAGATATCTGTCTGGCCGGGGATCGAAAACGGGACCCACTGCGTGTAAGA
>MOOZ01001516.1:197542-221843 GCA_002930495.1 Cecropterus lyciades | reverse complement strand
AAAATTTTGTAATGTAATAAATTAAGGCATAGGCGAATTAATAGTGCATGTTGTGATTACTTGTAATTGTGAGATCAGTTAGCAACAGTACATATATGACATTCTGTATTTAAGATTGTATTTGCTGGTTCTTGCGTTAGTAATCCAATAAATAAATAAATACAGAAAATGTATGGAACTAAAATCTTTGATAAGAAAATGTATGTTATAAACGGAAGAGAGTAGATGATCGCGAAATATTTTCACTAACTAAAAGAGGTTATACTACAATAAGGTTGAAAACCCCTTTGTATATTCTTTCAGCCGCTCTCTTCGACATTTTAGAGGGTCTAACGAACAACATAGTGGACACCCTATCGGGCCCAGCGAAGGCTTTCTACGAGCGGGAATTCGACTTCTTCAGCCAGATCACAAACATTAGCGGTATTATCAGACCCTATCCCAAGGGGAGTGAGAGGAAACGGGCTTGTTTGGAAGCATTGAAGAATATAAAGGTATTGTAAACTGTCCTACTAGATTATAAATACATGTAAATAGCAATTTGTAAAAAACTATGATAAGTTTTGGGAACTAATTCAGAAATCTTACCTCCTTACCTTATTTTACAAATACGAATAATAAGTATTCGTATTTGTAGAATATGGTAAGTATTTATATGAAGACATAACACATTTTTTTGTCATAATCATTTACACACAAACTATTGGAATTATTTTGAAGTTTCCTTTCGATATTTCCCTTTATGAAAAATGTGTGTTATTTTTCATGTGATAAGTGTTAACTATTTATTAGCTTCTCGATCCGTGCCGAGGCGAGAGGAAAAGTGTTGCAGGCATAAAAATGGGAACTTATAAATTTATGAAATTGCAGTTATCCATTGTATGAACCATCATTTTTTTTCTAAGGTGCAAATTATGTTATTTGTTTGTGTTTAAGAACCTAAAGATGAGTAAGACTTCAAAATTTTATTGCAGGTTCAACCGGGATGTTATCTGCCTTCGAATCCTGACTCTATGGTCATTGACATCGATTACAAAAGTGGTAAGTCTTATGTAATTTAATTAATATAATATTTGACCCAAGTGACGGAGCAATCACCTTAACGGTCTGACACGCAATGGGTTTTGGGTTTGATTCCCGGTAAGACACATATGTGAATGTAGAATCTAGTGCTAGGGCTGATTGTTTGTGTATTAGTCTTTGTGTTTGTCCGTGGCACCCACGATGCAGAAAAGATAGAGAAAAGTGAAAAAGCGTAGAATTAGCATAATAACTCTTTCTACACTGAAAGCGTTTTTATACATATAGTTTTAGGCTAATATTATCGTGAAATTGATACATATTAATATGTTAAGGGTACTCACGAAGGTGGTAGAACTCTTTGTGGTTCGACTCCGGAAGCACCACCGCTACATCTATTTCTGCCTAATAATAGCAGTGTCGTAACACTGCTATTATTAGGCAGAAATACGCGCGCTGTTGTGTTCTGGTCTGAAGGGTGTGGTAAGGGAGATATACTTTTTCGAGGCTTTCCATCTTAGTCCTCAGGGGTAGCAGCGCATCTGTGGCTAACCTTACGTGAGACTTTGATCTTACCTAGGGTTGATTACAGGTGCCTATGGGCGCCAGTAGCCACTTACCATCAGGTGGGCTGCATGCTCGTTTGCTACTTCCATGCTATTAAATGAAATTTAAAAAAAACTCACGATATACGGTTTTGAATTTCTTTTTGCCGATATTCGACCGAGTTATATAAATCGGTTTTACATAAGCGTTAGTCCGTTACAAGCGTGTCAGTGGTTACTTTTTGATCTCCGGCGGAGAGACCAAGATTCATCTATTAAGGCAGTGTTTTTCAATATTTTACATGACACGTTCCCCCTAGTATCAAAAAGTTTTCGCGACTCTCCGACGCTTTTTTATGTAATCAGGTACCCCTATGCAGAGCGCAGCCAAGGCTCCATATTTAGCTCGATTCAGAGTAAGGAAGTACGGCATCGCTGAGATGGAGGCCGTTGCCATGGCGATAGCGTCCGGGGAAGATGTACCTTCCGTAAGTATGTCTTGTTCCGTAAGTAAGTTGAAAAGGGGTAAAACCAGTACTGTGTTATATAGAGTATGTCTCAGCTGAAGGTGGTAGAACTCGTTGTGGTTCGACTCCGGAAGCACCACCGCCACACCTTTTTCTGCCTAATAACAGCAGTGTTATGCGCTTCTGTGTTCTGGTCTGAAGGGTGTGGAAATATACTTTCCCGAGACATTCCATCTTAGTCCTCAGGAGTAGCAACGCATCTGTGGCTAACCTTAGGTGAGACTGTGAACTTACCTAAGGTTGATTATATGGGCGGCAGTAGTCACTTACCATCAGATGGATTGCATGCTTGTTTCCTTCTCCCATAATATAAAAAAATGATAAAAATTCTTTAAAATGTACTGTAAAAGTTGTATTTTCCATACAACTTCGATATTGTAACTCCTTATATTTATATAACAAGATTCAACGTTTCCGCTCACTTTCATACGAACCGACCATCTTAGTCCTCGGGAGTAGCAACGTGATTGACTTCAAATCGAACCCCTTGTACAATATGCAGTTGCTTACAGATGTCCATGGGTGGCAGAGACCACTAACCATCAAATGGACTACATGGTCACTTGAAACTTATAAAAAAAAGTAAATTTTTGTGTTAAAGTTATTAATATATTAAATAATATTATTTTTATATATTTATATATGTCACATATATATGTAAAATGTTACAGGAGGAAGGTAAAGACCGTTACACATCGATAGCGGCTGAGACGTGGCAGGCAGCGATATTCAAAGTGGGCGACGACGTGAGGCAAGACATGCTAGCGTTGCAAGTGATCACGCTGTTCAAGAACATATTCCAACAAGTTGGCTTGGATTTGTACCTGTTCCCGTATAAGGTTGTTGCTACCGCGCCTGGGGTGAGTCTTGCTCGCGTTTCGTATTATATATTTCTTTTATATTAGAGACATAAAATAGAAGCATTAGAGGCTATTTAGTGCGGTTTGTAAATGATAGTGAATATTTTTTTTGTTACATAAATTGATTCAGTATTTAATTAATACTAATAACACGGTTTAAATAGATATTAACAGATAAATGTTAAATGTAAAATCCTAATAAAAAAAAGTTAATGAATAACTCGTAGCACACGAATATTGGTGTTGGACTGCCATGAAATTAAAATCTATCTCGATACGCGGTGTTTCTGTTGCTGACTTAGGAGATCGCACCAATCAGTTCTAGATCTTGATTATACGCGCCGGCAGAGTATAGCCGAGTCAGGTGTTCCATTTGACCGAACGATTAGGTTATTCGTTCTCAATGAATAAACTGCCAATTGTATTCTTTTTTTAATATCACACTTTTGCCCAATACCAGCTTAGTGCTATATATTCGAATGATGACTGTTTCCAGTGCGGCGTAATAGAGTGCGTGCCGAACGCGAAGTCACGTGACCAGCTCGGCCGCCAGACCGACATCGGCATGTACGAGTACTTCATCAAGAAGTACGGAGATGAAACCACTAGGGAATTCCAGGTGAAATATCTTTATTTTTTAATATAATAAATGAATACGCTCATATTAGCTGAGTTAATTACAGTAAATAATAAAGCATTAATAATTTATTCGTGCATGCTCAAAAGTCTGGCCAATGAAAGGCAATCATAGAAAGAGTAAACGAAAAAGATTTTTTTTTGTGCAAATGAGTGTCCTAAAATTGAGGATAATAAAAAAGACAGCATAACATTATAGAAGATCTACTGTATTTTTAACTTTTTACTGTTTACTGTAATGCTAAAAATACAGTGTTCCCTACACTGTATTTTGCAAAAAACTTTCTTTTAAATTAAAATTTGCTTATCGTTGTCAAATCGCGTATACAGTTACAAAAGTTGTCAAAGTAGATAGATGACCTTTTTCGTCGACATTTTCTCTTCCTCCATCCTAAAAGACATAATTAGTGAGTCTCTGATGTCAATTTTTATATAACTTATCATATTAAATACGTAAAAAAGTTTACTGTAATTTCTACTGTTAAAAATTGACATTTAATTTTATTTTGTACAAAAGACTGTATTTTTAACACTCTCTTCTTATAATCACCATCTGAAAGCACTGAATAATAGAATTCGTGTAAAACTCATCTTAAATTTCAGGCAGCGAGACGGTGTTTCGTAACTTCAATGGCCGCGTACAGCGTGATCGGTTTTCTGCTGCAAATCAAAGATCGTCACAATGGCAACATCATGTTGGATACTGACGGCCATATCATACACATTGGTAAGTTTCATACAAATTGCAAGGTGGTAGAATGAGTATGGTTCGATCGAGGTACTATTGTCACGCGTATTTCTACCGTAAAGCAGTAATTGCGTTTCGCTGGAAATACGGTGGAAATATCTGTGGTTGCCGGCTCTCTTGTCCTCAAAACTAATAATTCATCTGTGTTTGACTTCGGATGGATTGATAGAACATCACTTATATATAAAGTTGGTTAAAGATATCCATGGGCGAAATAGTCTATGCCGCCCATGGATATCTGTCTGTGGATATCTGGATACTTACCATCCGATGGACAGCTTTTCTTATTGAATTGTTTGTTTAATATTTTGTATTCATTTTTATGTTATATTTCTGTAGTTGATTTATGTGTTCTAATTATAAGTATAGTTCATAAAAATACATTAATATATTTCATAAATTTAAATGTCTATTTTGAGTTTGGATGCTTTGTGTATGGACCCGCCATTATACCCACGGTAAAAAAAAAAATAACGCTTTCTACACTCATAGCCTCAAACTAGGATTTTCTCCTGTGTCGTGAGCCATGGGCACACAAAAAAAAAACGTGTACACAAACACCCAACCCAGAACAGAAATCTAAATTCAACATTAGATGTCTATCTGACCGGAGATCGAACCCGGAACCTACTGCATGTGAGACCGGTGGCTCCGCCACACGGGACGTGAATAAACTTAGATTGGGCCATGAGTTGATGATTGATGTTTGAAACCCATTAAAAAAACTTTGTCCAAAGATTTCGGCTTCATGTTTGAATCGTCGCCGGGTGGTAACTTGGGCTTCGAGCCGGACATCAAACTGACTGATGAGATGGTGATGATAATGGGTGGCAAGATGGAAGCTCCGCCCTTCCGATGGTTCTGCGAGCTGTGTGTGCAAGCCTTCCTCGCTGTCAGGTACTGATTTGTCTTTCTTAATCAAAATTTAAAGTTATAATAATAATTAAAGATTTTTTTCTAAGGAGTTCCTTCTTAATTATTTTCGGAACGTTTACAAAAATATTGCAAATGAGTTCGCATCAATGCGTACGATACTCGATTAGCAATTTCAGGTGGTCCTAATGTATCGCAAGACTTAATTAAAAAAAATGGGTTTGTCGCTTTTTGAGGTAAAACGCCAGACCTATTTCTGGCGTAAAACAGTTCTTGCATTACAGTGGAAAGGTGTGGATTATGGAGTTAAATTGAATTTTAGAGACTGACCTCTTTTTGCGTCTGCTCCTGTTAGACTCCTTAATAAAACTATAGCTACACCCTTGTATGGAAACTAACCACTATCTTCCCGTTTATAGGCCATACCAAGAAGCGATCATCTCAATGGTATCACTAATGCTGGACACCGGTCTACCTTGCTTCCGTGGTCAGACGATCAGATTACTCCGTTCACGCTTTGCTCCAAACTCTACGGAGAAGGAAGCAGCTGCCTTCATGCTGTCTGTCATCCGAAACTCCTTCCTTAACTTCCGAACTAGGACCTACGACATGATCCAGTATTATCAGAACCAGATACCCTACTAGACGTAGCATCTCCTAGAGGTAAGGACGTTAGTGTAGCGATATACGCGGACTATATGTCTACTTAGACTCATATTATTGTGCAAAGGGTTCGATAGGCGGTTTTAATTTTTTACCGCTGATATTTCGAGCCAGTTTCATGACGAAACTCAGTGTAGACTCCCAAGACAACTTAGGGCAGGGCAGAATCTATGCTATATATAGTATAGTATAGATTCTGCCCCCAATATATTAATATAATTTCCTTTGGTAGAAAGATAATTGACGAATATATGAAGCTTAGAGTCAAAAGAAATTTGACATCCAGAAATTGTTACAGACACAGTTTTTGTGGAATTTAAGAATCTAAACTTATCTAGATTCTGAATGTACCTATATTCCTCAGATCCCTTAAACATGTCATGGACTTTACATTATAGAGATATTAAGTAAATGGAGAATAGTCTCTAAGCCAATTGGAAGTTGTAGTGACAAACAACGTTGGTCTTTTGATCTATGAAAAACCTTTACTTAAGAATATTAGCCGGACATAATCTAGAAAACAAATATCCTACCTTTTTTGTACATGTTGGAGAAGTTTCCAATTATCATTTTTATTCTGTACAAAATATAAGAATGTTCCGAAAGATATCTTTTTTACTACGATCGTGACATCATTTAAAAAATATCCGAATGAGATAAGAGTAATAAGTATTTTAAAGAAATATTATGAAATTATTTTGGATCAATTAAAAATATTTAACATCTTGATATTACCTTGGCAATTTTGAAACGGAATGTATGATAAGAAAATTGTATGAATCTATGAAAAAGTTGGTATAAGAAGAAAATATTGATTATTGTTGGTGCGAAAAGTTGAATTTATTTAATATATTTGGTGTTTACTTATGACTCTTATATCCAATGCCATCGTTTGGTAATTAATCTTGAAGTTCTTTCTGTGGTTATATCATAGTAGAATGGTACTTTGTTAAATAATACGAATCTACTTTAGTCACTGTTAATGTTTATAAGTAGATAATGATAGTTCATCAAATATTTATATCGTAGTACATCATGTTCTAACATATATCATATTTATTCTTTCGTAAAATGTAATAAAATAATAAATAATATTTTTTTAGTTAATAATGGATACAAGGACATACTATTTCAAAGACATATATCGTCGTTTAAGTTCTAGCACGATATGTTATATGGCTGTCATATATAAATATTTTTTATGTATTATTTATGATTATCCATTTTAGAATTCATTATTTTAGTATATGCGATGTGCGCGTTGAAAATGTATTATATATTTTTTTCCGTTTTCAGTCCATCTGCCACTGCAGCCCGTGAACATCTGTAATCGTAATAAGATTGGTCGTACCTGATGTTGTCCGCAGATGCGTTGCTACCCTCAAAGATTGGGCTCAAAGTGTGGGCTATGAGAGTAGAAAGTTTTTTTTTTAATATCCATTTGTGTCAAGGCTTTGATCCTTTCTCAACTTAGTTCAAAATTTAGGTTAAAAAAGAGGTTTATGTAAAAAAAAATACGGTCACATTACTGATAGTACTTACGAAATATTTTATTTTTTTACTACTTTCCTAGATTTTCGTTCCTTTGAGTTTTAGAAAACATGTAGTAATATAATAATGAATTTAGGTATTTTAGATATGCTTTTACATTACACTTATTATGCTTTTACATTGACTTACAATTTAATTAAAATTTGGATTTTCTTTTCATCTGATAGATCACCAAAATTATTTGATTCAATTATAATATACTATTTGTCCCTTAATAGATACATAGACATATTATATGAACTAAAAAAACTATTTATAAAGGAAAACATTATTTTAGCCAAATAGATTTTTGTGTAGTCACATTAACAAAATAAATATGATTAGTCTGAGCCAATCAGTAAGTGTATGTCAAAATATTGTAACCAATTTCCTCTCAATGTTATTACAAATAATAATTTGTATTGTATTACTATTTCCTATTGTGATAACTTGATTACAATTGTTTAGTTTTTTTTTAATTAATTGCTTCAAGATATCGCACATTGAGAATAAAAGGAGCCTAATGAGAAACATGCATTTATAAATTTTGAAAACAGCCAAGTGCAAGTCGGACTCGCGCATGAAGGGTTCCGTACCATTATCTATAAAAAACGGCAAAAAACTGTTAGTCGTATAGGACCCCCCTTAAAAAATTATTTTATTATGGTATTTGTTATAGCGGGAACAGAAATATATCGTCTGTGAAAATTTCAAACATCTAGCTATCACGGTTCATGGGATACAGGGTGGTGACAGACAGACACTTGGACAGCGGAGTTTTAGTAATTTAGTTTAGTTGGGTACGGAAAATTGTGTTCGCTTTTTGGGGAGTTTATTAAAACGCGCGATAAAAGAGGCGTAAGGGTAACATTTGTCTGTCCTTTTTAGCACGAAATCGTGACTATTAAATTTGCTGTACGATAGATTAAGTTATTTGGAGTAGTAGTTCAAGTTACTACCATTTTGACTTCTGCCCACTTTCGTTCTCACGCTGCGATATCCGTTTTATTTTAAATAATGAAGATGTATGATTTTGTATTAAAGAATACACACCTATTGTGTGCTATACTGAAAAAAGCTTAATATATCCCAAATCATGTACATATGTACGAAGTCTCTAACAGGGACTATTTTTTTAGTCTATGTTACATTTTCGGTGGTTTATTTTTTAATTTCAATTGTAATATGGTGTATGTAAAACACATACGTAATTGTATGTTGTTTATAATTGAAAATAGTATTATTTTATCATATTTTATTATTGTAATTTATTTTATTAGTAGAAAATTTGTTATTCGGTGTCAGTAGGAGTTGGTGTAAGCGCTTAAGTATTTGTAAACAAACATTACGTATTATTATCATGAAACAGATATCAATAAAAATATTTATATTGTAGTATAATTTATTGATTATGATTGAGTATGATTTAATTTTAAGAAGTAACCTGTTGATTTTTGGCTGCAAAAGGTGTCTGTTTCACATCATGTAAGGAAATTTAGTTTTTTTAGTCTTTATTTTATATACGTGTATGGGCATACAATTTGTCACTTACATATTTTTTCTTACATTACCACTGATTGGGGCACGACCGCGCCTGACAATATCCGGCAAGAAACTGAGCAAGTTAATCTTTTTTTTATTAGTTCATGCATATATATTTTAGTCGTTTTTTTTTTTAAAGTAATGTATGCTTACATATGAAATTAGCATGAAAACGGTTACAGATCACTGACTATACATTTTAATACACATACGAATAGTACCAGTTTTGTTCCTCTGACACGGCCCTTACGCGTATTATATTATCACAAATTACTAGGATTTCCACTTGATATCTGTTATGTGATTACTATGAATATAAATACAATTTATAGATAGGAAAAATTGTTTTAAAATATGTGTATTACTTAAGATGTATAGATATATTATGAAAAGATAAAAATGTTTTAAAAACATTGTTTTTATCTATTTTTTAATTTAACTTTCCTGTTTATTGCATTTTTGTAACTATTTAACTGTTATGTTATTGATATGATATATCTATACATTTTGATAGCTTTATATATGGCAACAAAGTCACACTACATATCCACTTAGAATTGTTTCGATATTTTTGTTTTAGTTAAGTTATTGTTATGATGTAAATTATCTATAAATTAAATAAATATATCTTTTAGGAATAAATATAAATGTATTTGTATGTTTAAATGGCGTATCATTATGTGACTTAGTTGCTATATTTATTAACTGATGTATGGAAAGTTATAATAATAAAAATTGATAATTATCTGGACATTCCTGTATCGCGGTTTCTTGTTGTTGGAATAAATATCTGGTAACGGGAATTTGTTTTTATTTTGTTCCTTATTAAAAATTCGTACAGACTATTTGATTTTCTACTATAGAATGCAGTTGCGCCGAAAATACTGTATCGATTAAAGGACTATGTCTGGGTATGTTAAATAATTCCTCAAAAATAATATTGAAAATAGTTTATAATTTCAAAATATGTCCTTTCAAAAATTTATATCAGAATAAAGTTCAAATTGAATCTTTAAGAGATCTATAAGGAGTACCATTTCTAAGAACAAAATATTTCTATTATAAAATAAGCATTGTCTTCATCCAAAAGATAAAAAACACGCCGATTAACTAGTTTTAGATAATTAATATTCAATATGAATGTATACGAATGTTTATCTTAATGTATATAAATTACGTGTCACGTTGTTTGTCCGGGGTAAACTTCGAAACTACTGAAACAATTTCAATAAAACTTGCACACCGTGTGCAGTTTGAACTTGAAAAATAGGGTAGTTAATATCTATAAAAAATATGTGCAACGTTGTTTGTCCGCTATGAACTCCTAAACTAGTGAACAGATTTTGATCAAATTTGCGCACCGTGTGCAGTTTAAATAAATAATTAAATTAAATTAAAATAAATATTTAAGGGGGTGCTCCCATATAACAAACGTAATTATTTTGCCGTTTTTTTGGATAATGGTACGAATTAACAGGAAGCATTGATTTAAAAATGAGTGTTTTTTCCCAGTCAGGTGTATTATTATACTGGTTTATCTCGGGTTGGATATGCATAAAAACAATTCATTTTGCTGCCAGATAATAAAACTACATCCAATATTGTATCACTTTATCAAATATTGCATACAAAGAAGTATTGAGCAATTAATATAAAGCATAATAATTTTAATATACATTTTAAAGGTACCAAAAAAAGGGTAATTACACCAAGATTTTAAATAATAGAGCACACATGTTTCGTCAAATTGGCATGCAAATAGATACATACACGGTAAAAACGTAAACCTCCTTTTGGTAGACGGGTAATAAACCCTAACATTTAGTACTAAGAAACACACCACCAATTTTTTTTTGCCCAAGGAAGTGGGTACGGGTCTGCTAGTTGAATGATTAGATGCAAATAATATTCCTTACATATTTCTTTTATACATAATTGAATTACAGTTTATGCTAGTTCCATACCACAGCTTTGCACAAATGACAAATAATATTCAACCTTCTTTATTGTTTTTTTAACTTTGCTCACGTCTAATTTATTTAAATCACTTTTCTCGTGATCAGGGAATTTCTTAGAAAATGCACCTTTATTTGTATTGGTATTACACTTTGGCGTTTTGCTAATATCTTTTGCTGTTGTTAATATGTCAATTAGGTGTGATAATGCTGATTTGCAGTAGAAGACTTTGTTTTGTTTGCTGGGTCCTTGTAATAAGAGGTACATATCATATTTCATCACTTCTAAACTGGCTTCATCTGTCTCTATCATTTCGCTCTGTGAAAATTGATAGAAAAATAAAGATAAGTGTTATATATGAGCATTCCAACTAAGTTCTTAGGAAAAAACAACTGAGGCTGAAGTCAGCTCCAATTCTAGTCGGGGTTGATTATTGATGCCTATGGAAGTTCTGTCATTTAGTAGTAGAGTTATGCTACTGTGTCCCGGTTTGAATGGTAAATCCTTATGGCGATGTAAATATATGAGGCATCCATGATTTTTTTTATTAGTAACCACACATTTATCTTCAAGCGGAGATAATTATTTATTTGTTTCATTTCTTATAGATTTATTAGTACCATTTTTTAAAATATAAGCTTAAAGCAAGTTTAAGATGGTTGGATAAATTAAATTTAAACAAACCAATGAAAGATATGCTTCTAATGGTAGTTTCTTATGTTACATTTGTCTGCCAGATTTTATTATAGCATTTATTATAGCATATCTGGCAGACCAATATATATTCGAAAGAAGCTGTTCAAAAATACAAAAGCTTATGTATGCATGTAATTATATTGTAACAATTACATTACTCTGTTTACATTTTGGACACCTAGATACCATTGACATATTAAATAAACACTTAGCAAATAACTGTTATTGTTTACCTGTAGACATCTCTGGGCGACAGATTCCACAGCCAATGCTGGGTCTTCAAAATTAGCATTTGAACTCAAATTAGTGCAAATGTCCAGGAAATATGTTACACCCTCGATTGGTTCCACCTCTCCATTGAAATACCTCATGATGAACGCATATGACGCTAGGACATTGGCTATATTGAACTTTATTGCTGGTGAAGGCTGGACTTTCTGTAAAATCAATTATTTTATTATAAATATCTTCTTCTAAACTAAATGATAAATCTTATTTTAATACATTACTTTAGATGTTTAAAAAAATGTATTACGTTTAATTTTAATTTTATGAAACACACATTTTTTATATTTATTTTATATATTCTATTGTACTGTTCCGGATTATATAATTACGAAGTAAAAATATTATTTAAGTCCTATTAAATATTATGATTAATTACATTGACATAATTGCAAATAAATTAGTCTCCATAACTTCAGAATAATGATTCCCGGCCTTGCTTTTCGAGTCCTTGATTTATCCAGTCTTTTTTAAAATTCTGAAGAAGATAAATTGATATTAATAATGTTAAGTTACCACATTACTCACAGTAAGTGAACACAATTCAGGTACAATTTTTATTTGAGGACATTTCTTTAAAGCTTCCTCGTCTTCACTCAACTCTGTGACTTCTTCAACGAGCTTCTCTTGTTTCCCATATGTCCACCAGGGCTCCCACTGTGGCATTATGGAGCCAACATCACCTATGTGATTAATGAAAACATTTAAAATAATCGCCAAGAATGAAAATTGTTCAGATTCATTACTAAAATTATTCTGAACAATTTTGTAGAGAATGATCATAATAAAAATTGGCACATAATGTATGTTGGCACATTTTTTTTATTATGGTTATATTGATGTTGTTAATGAGATTATACACATATTTTCAGATCTCACAGCATCACCTTTACTTTGCCTATATAGCTTATTTGAGATTAGGGGATCAATATTTAAAGGGCAATCACTTTCTTTTAAATTATCTAGAGTTCTGTCAAAAATGATAAACCTATGTATGGAGCTTTAAGAGCGACAAAAAAGGATGTTTTACATAAAATGGGTAGCATTTATTATACATTACCTTGATCTAACATAGCCTGGAATTCATTCTTCTCATCTTCAGTAAGAGCATTCCATATGGCATCTGCATCATCTAGATTCAGATCCTTTATCCTCTCCTCAAGATCTATACCTTCATCATCATCTGAATCCAATTCCTCAACCTCCGGGACATCCTCCAATTCATCTTGTTCTTTCATCCTATTTAATATATCAATCATTTTGTTTTTAGACTCTTCGTCGACATTGTGAGAGGCAAGTTCCTCATTTATGCAGTCTCTGTAGAAGTCTTCTGAGCATTGTGAGTGCTTTTCAGATTTGTAGCAACTGAGAGAACAGTAAAACACTTCACAGCGAGGACAACAGTACTTACTTGTGGTTTCTTCACATCTGGAAAATATAATTTTGTACAACTTAAATAAGAAAAAATGGGTACACAACAAGTTTGATAAATACAATGAAATTATTCCACCATATTCATATTTATTCGCAAATTAAATCATAAATTAATGAAACTAATGATTTGTGTGTTTATCAACTTCTTTGTAAGTATGAACGAATGATATTTGAAAGTTGGTGTAAAAAAATTATATTTCTTCATATAAATAGATGATCGCGACAAATTAGGGCTGAATTTAAGCCCAATAAATGAGACCATACATACAAACATTTGGCCCGTAATGCGTTGTAACTTGAGAACTGAATATGATTGCATAACTTCTTCAATTTTCAGTGCATAACTTCTACTGTAAGTTTCAAAATTACATTACTTACATTCCGCATAACCTCGAATTACTTTCTTGAGATGGTCCTTCCGACATTGCGAAAAATTTGAATATGATTTGACTATTTAATCACATTAACTTTAATATTTCCTCCTATGTCTCATGGATGTAGTAATAATTACGGATAAATTATTATTTTCTTTTACAGAAGAAATTTGTTTCAAAACATCTGATTGTCAATGTCTTAGTGATGATAACGTCACTGAGACAGGACAGGTGAACATTCAAAAAGGAAGTAATAAAAAATTTGGAAGAAGTAATAAAAATATCATTCTTTATTAAAAACGTTTTATGACGTTAGATTTATATGAGATAACAGACGTTGGCACTTGACTTGACAATGACAATATTTTGAAGTTTGACTTAGAATAGTGCTGATAATTAAACTTTTAATTAGTTTATTTTATAACAATTAATAATTAGTTCAATATTTGTATTTCAGATTTATGTATTACTGTTATTTAATTTTTGACGCAACTATATAAGTGCAGAATATTTTGAAAAGCGATTAGTTATAAACTCATCGCAAGTAATAAAAAGTATGGCAGAACCGGAGTTGATAGTTGACTTCTTCGGAGTTTATTTACTATACAACATAAACCCTAAATTTAAGGGCAGGACTTATATTGGTTATACCAGAGATCCAAATCGGCGATTAATGCAACATAACAGAGGCACTTGGGCTGGCGGGGCGTACCGTACCAGTAATAGAGGGCCTTGGTAATACCGAAAATTTTCCCGCTATTTTTGTACTAAGCTTCTTTAACGAAAACAACAGATTTTAAATTTTATGATTAATAAATCTACTTATCGTTTGTAAAGTTCTATAAGTTTTGATTAGTATATTTTTATTCATAATATGTATACATATTGTTTTCTATTTTTTTTTTTTGGTGGTTTTTGACAACCCATGTGGTGGAGCGGCCACTATACCGGTCTGACACGCAGTGGGTCCCGGGTTTTATCCCCGGGCAGACAGACACTGTAAGATGAGTTTAGATTTCTGTTCTGGGTCTGGGTGATTGTGTATTCGTCTTTGAGTATCCATGGTATCCACGTAAATCCTAGTGTGGGGCTATGAGTGTAGAACTTATAACATTAACTATCCAACAGTGAAAACCCTGTTAAAATCAGTGCAGTAATTTCAGAGATTATCCAGAACAGACAGACAAAAGTTTTTGTAATTGATGTTTTGTTATCAGTATTGTGTATACTTCCATATGCATTTGAGAAAAAGCTGTTATTTTGATATTACAAACAGATACTTCAGTTTTATTTGTATGTATAGTATGTATAGATAAAATAAACTCATGAAGATTACACTCGTTTTTTACACCAGTTATGATAGTAAGTATTATTGAACATAAAAGTAAGTGTTTCAGTGTCTAATTCAAGTAATTATTTGAAAATTTTAATTATGAATTAATAGTATTCAGCTGAATATAAATCAAACATCAGGTGAATAAATATCACTCGTTCATCCATATTTTATCCATGCCATGCAACCAACCGCGACCTTTTTTAGTCTATGCCCCACCTTCACATTTTTTAAATTTTTATGCCCTCCATACATAATTTTTAACCTTGAAAATTGTTTTATACCCTTAAGAAATGTAAATAATAAGTTTTAGGAAGAAATCACTATGAAATTTTTGTCAAAACGGTAAGTAAAGTCACCAATAATGCATTGCATTTAAATAACACAAAGTGAAAGTGTTAATAGTGTCGAGTCCATTTTTAAATTGCCCCTCTCAACCATCCTATTGCTCCCCTCTGGGGCGTGGGTCCCACGTTGAAAAACACGGATATAAAGTGAATAGGTGTTCATTTTAACTGTTAGATCTTAATGGCAAATAAAATCTGAATTGCTGATATAGAATCCATTACTGCAAAAAGTGGATTGCCATTTGAGAAAGTACAATTCTATTGCAGTGAGTTCTATAGCCTTAATGGTATTTTAATGTTCATACCTTTGTATTGCGTTTATGAAATAAATGTGGCTATTGCATGTCCTAGAACCCAATCACTTTTTAATATTACTCAAAATATATAAAATCACCATTATATATAAAATTTACACTTAGGTAGATAGTGAGAAGAAAACTCTATAGATAAAACTGAAAAGTTTAGTATAAAATTCCTGATTTTAATTGAAGGAGTGTGAATCCATCAATTAAATTGTAAGGGATACTATTTTATTTATTTATTATTATTCAAAGGAACATCGTTTATTTATTTTATAACAATGCAATGCTGTAATATGAATTTTAAAGTTTTCCAAATCTAAACAATATATTTGGTGTTTTTAGGAAAATGGTTATGATCATTCATGGATTTCCTAATAATATATCTGCTCTAAGGGTGAGTTAAATCTACATAAACCTCATTTAAACATACATTTTTTTAAACAGACATATATATTATACAGAAATGAAATTAAAAATTTATTTAATTTTATTGTTGTGTAGTTTGAATGGGCTTGGCAGAATCCAAATAAGACGATTAGACTACAGCATTTGAATTTAAAGAAAATACCCAGAAAGGAGTCAGAGTTTCAATTCAAACTAAGAGTTTTGAGTGAGATGCTAAAAGTGGGTCCATGGTGTCGTCTACCATTGACCATAAGGTGGTTGGAGAATGAGTATTTTGAAGAATTTCAAGTAATTACAATCGCTTCTTTCTATCTTCTCTTCTATTATCTATTCTTCTTTCTATAATGATCTTTAATCTTTATGCTGTCATTCTCACATTAATGTAGATAATAAGCAAATTCTTAAAACTTACTTTCATGAAAATGTGTCATAATGAAAAATAAGTACTTGGGAATTAATTGGGTTGTAGTTAAAAGAAAACTTTGTATTCTTTTCAGCTTGAAAGAAAACCACCAGATCACATGAAAATATGTCATGGTCTCATTAAGACCAGAAATTTGAAACCTTCCAAAGACAATGTTTCTAGCACTATTCGGGGAAAATGTGGATTGTGTTTTAGTTATTCCAATCTTACAGATCTATTAACATGTTTGAACTCAAATTGTGACTTAGTAGTCCATATAACGTGTTTAGCTGATAAATTTTTACCTCCAGGGGAGTATATACCTATTGAGGGATTCTGTCCAAAATGTAAAATGAATTTAAAATGGGGTGATTTGATAAGGAAAATGAAAGGATGTTTTGAAACAACCCCAAGAGGTTCAGAAGAATTGGATGAGCAAAATAGTGATGACGACATAGTTTGCACTCAAGATAGACAATTCGTTGATAATCATTCTTGGTTCCTTGATTGTAATGAAGATTTATGATGAAATATATTTTATAAAAAATTATTTATTTTTTATTAAAAAAATACTATTATTACGAACATTAAAAATAGTGTAAGCATAAAAAAATTACTTGTTAAAATAAAATAGGTCAGTTTTTGGATTTAAAAAAACAAGTTATAGTGAGGTGTAACTTATTTTAATACATTTGTGTCATTTTTATAAAAAAATATACAGATTATTAAAATATAAATTATATCAAAAAATATTTATATCTATGAGTTATATTTACAGTAAAAAAAAACATTATTTAAATATACAAAATTGTTATTTACTACCAGGTACATGATCAATAAATTAATGAGCAATTCTTAAATACAATAAATAATAATTTAACATAAACATTATTATGTATCTACACATACACAGCAAAAAAACTTAGATGACTAAATATTATAAGAATAAATGCATTTTATTTGGTGTAAGGATAAAAAGCTAACATTTAAAACAACGAAAGTGAATCACATGTGAAATAAGTATGTTTAAACAGTACAATTTCAGTAAAATCAGTAATCATCAAAAAGACCGTCATCATCATCATCCTCAAAATCATCATCGTCGTCTACTCCCGGAGGAACAAACGCGCCGTTTAAAATTTCACTCACTGGTTCTTGGAAACCTAGGACTTTTGCCATCCCGTACACAAGTCTCATAACGACTAGTCTTGTAAAATCCACAGGCGTAGTTTCTCTCCTTTGCAAAGTTAGCTGCTTGTCTGTTGGATAATCCATTTTCCTTCTTTTCATTTCACACAAGGACACCAATAAAAACATCGTGAAAAGGAACACATAATGGCGCCCCATTTTTAAATCCTGCTAAAACTCGCGTATTTTTTTAAAATAAATCTGCGTTCAATTTATGCTTAGCAATTTCGCGTAACTGTTTTAAATTGTTGAATTGATTATGATGTGCGCAAACAGTGAAAAGTGAAGACGGGAGTGTAACCAACTAACGGAATGTTAGCGCACGAGCGAATGACTGCACGAATCGCGTGCTTGGGCGCGAGGCAAGGGGCTGTCACCGTATTGTGTGCCATGCCAATATATGGTTTGCTATTTACGACAACGATATGCCGATTTTAATGACAACCAGGTAATTGATAGTCCAGAGTGTAAGCAATGCCTACTATTGAACATGATTACAATGGCTAACGATTAATTTGAATGTTGAACAAACGGTTTGTTAAATAAATCTTAGTGAATCTTAAGACACAAACATTAGTCAAACTCTAATAGTAGCTAGTTTTTATGTCTTAAAATAGGTTAGACAATGCTCAATGTAATTATATCGCTTTTCTGAAATCCACTTTATGGACTTTATGGACTGTTTGGTTCACCGAGTTTCAGTATTGAACGTTAAAGTACGCTGTTCAAAATATGCAATATATAGACAGAGTTAATGAGGATCACAAAGACTAGCTATTTATTGGGTTTAAATGCTGAATTTGTTTAAAGAGGAACGGTAAAAACGTTCTGATGGTACTATGTGCCACTTGTGCAACAAAAAGGCTTAAACAGAAACAGATGTACTTTGAATTGTATAGATAATAGAGAAAATCCCAGAAAAATATATTAAAGTATTCAAAAAAATTACAAGATGATTTTAACAGGATAGCAATATCGTCCCGACGAACCGGTCGTTCCGTAAAAGTGAAAGTCTAAAAACAATAAATGTCGCATCGGACGGTCGCCGTCGAGTCGCAAGAAGAAAAGTTTAACTTAAGTATAATAATAATATGAATGGCCAATATGAGACGTGACGCACCAATCGTAAACGGTTTACAGTTACGTTCGCCCGTAGTGTGAAAACTGTGACAGCTTAGGGTGTTCACTGACGACGACGGTTTCGTATCCGACTTCTCTTTTACCGGGCTTGTTTTCGACTCCCTAGTTAGATCTCTCTCCGATCTTTTATTTCGCTGTTTTGTTTTTGGAAATAAGAACAAAGCATTTAGAAGACCTATATATTATTCGTTACGTTTATTATTTAGCATGATACGTAAAAACTTTAAATATAAAGTATTTAAATTGTATGCGTAGATTGCTGTTTGCTTCGATATATATCCTACTGTAGGTTGTTTCAATTTTTTAATTGTTACATACAATGCGATGGGAGCATTCCATCTTTCTACTGTAACTGTATCTATATCTACCAAAGTTAATGTAAGCATAGATATAGGTATACCTATCTATGAGTCTTCAAATATTAGATTGTTTATTGCGATCAGACAACCGGATAGACCGACAATAACCTTAGCCATTTGTGAGCGTCCTAAGGCACTGATCACAAAAAATATAATTACCACGCTGCCGTTATTTGTTTCGATCTGCACAAATAAATAAAATTGAAATTTCGTCTCTATCTTGGATAAGCGTTGAGTTATACGTCAAAAAAAAACCATGTGTATAGCATAAAGTACCCAATATTCTAGTATAAGAAATATATAAATCTAGTTACAAAATGTTAGCTTTATCTGTCATTATATTTTTTAAAACATTGACTTGATTTAAATAGAGTTTTCATGGAAATATATAACACTTTAATAGAAAGAGATGATAGTGTGTAGTTGGGAATACATAATAGATACTACGAGTATTATCTCTGATTCTTTTGTAGAAAATGAAGCACTAAACAAAACTGGAAATTGCAAGGAATTCCAAGAGTCAAGTGTTTTTTAAAAAATATTTTGCGGTGCAAAAAATATAGAATATATGCACTGAAATATTTTGAGAGTTTTTATAAATGATCTCAAATAAGACATCAAGCACTCGTACATCACATTGGTTTAATTTATTAACTTAGAAGTAAAATAAAATGAACTCAACAAGCAGTTACTTGAACTAGTTTCATTTCATAATAAATGATATGAAGCTCTTTTTAAATTAGAAATGAAATTACATATTTTATGTTAAGTAGGTTTAATTAATTGCATTTATTGTAATATAAAAAGCTTTCAAGTTGCTATCGCCATTCGTTAAGAAATGTATCGAGATAAAATAACATTTTGAAAGTTTTATTTCTAAATTTGGTGATTGTAAATTCAATACATAAAATCTCAAAATCACGGTAGTTTCTCACATAGCGCTAATAATTTTTATTTTTTACAATCACATTTTTATATACAAAACGAAGTCAAATCAAGGCAAGAAAGAAACCGATATGCTTTCTCGCTATAAGGATCTTCATATATTAGGCTGAAATATTGGTCAAGTTGACGCAGTGGCGTAGCGTGGGTTCATGTCGCTCTGGTCCGAAGTTGAATTCGTCACCCACCCATTAAGTATAGGATTTTAGCTGACGAACTAAACACCAAATTGACCACTAAATTTTTTTTAATATTCTGCCATCCAGGGAGCGCCAGTAGAATTTTGCCTTGTTAGCTAGCCTGACCCTTGCTACCCTCAATAACTAGTTGGAATTAAGGCGAAAACATGGGTGGTAATGGCGCATTAAATACCTAAAAATCGATACATACATTGAATGTAGGTATGTATCGATTTTTAGGTGTTTAATTTCAACAGATTCGTAGTAATAATTTGATTAAGCGTCAATGGCCTGGTAATAGATTTACCGGTCAATTTGTTACGATGCTTAATTGAACCAGTAATTAAATATAGTATGCTAAAACGCAGATTTTTTGGTTATGTTCAACGACGATTTACATATCAAATGACCAATTAACATCAGGTGGGCAACATATTTACTACATTCATAAGAAAAAAAGGAAATAATTGTTAGCAGGTGTTATTACGTAGCCATTAAACAACGCATTCAACCGATCATAAACAAATATTTATATCTCTAATAATAGGAGCTTAAGAATCTAATTAACGCAAATTGACATCATTTTATTACTGTTTGCGGTGTATAAATTATAACTAGCTGAAGCTATAATAAGAACTAGCTGAAGTACTCGTGCTTCGCTACGGGATATAAAATAGACGCCATCTTTAAATAGTGCAGAATATCGAAATTAAAAGTAGCCTAGCCCATAAATTAACCAGGTGAATAAGCTACATCCATGCACAATTTCATGTAAATTGGACCTGTGGTTCTTGCGTGATTGAGTAACAAACGGACACACCATTTCATTTTTATGTATTAGTATAGATTAGTTACGCCTATTTTCTCCGGCGCACTTGGCGGAGTTTATTTGTCAGATACGTTCAATGCTGTAATTTATGAGCACAAACGATTTAACATTTTTTCAGTTATCGCGTCTGTGGTCTTGAATGATGTTGTTGAGAATTAATTACCTGTTACATCTCATTTACATAAGGAGTGCATTTATAGATGAGCGTTAATGTTTGCAAAAGATTTTTCATCTGCTATGAACATTATCTATTTGGCATGTTTCCTTTTAAAGTGAAATTTCTTTAGATTCGTTGTTATTTAAAATCCGATGAAACGAAAATGCGTTACGAAAGCAGTTGTCGGCGCTACAACTAGATGGCGCTGTACCCCTTTCTGAATCACGCTAACGATTTTAATTCGTAGTTAAGCTGATTAACTACGACTTAAAGTTTTACGTCTGGCGTGTGTGAATTAAACACACATTTTTGCTGTTTATTTTCATAAGATTGTATTGTTTCATAACTTGTAATCATATCATAGCATAAAATTTAAGATTTACCTACATTTTTCTAACCAGAATAGCCGCATGAACACTACTACAATGATGTATTCCCTCACCGAAAAGAGTCACAATTAATTTCTGATACGCACATAATTTTAGAAAAATCAGTGTTGCGTGCCTGAGATTCGTACCTCGGACCCTCTTTGAGAGGCCGAGTTTTAACCACTGTTCCCTAAATTTCGCTAATACTTGTATAGTATATAAATAATTATTTTGTTTTATACAAAAAAAAAAAAAAACATCGTGTCTATAACCGGACCCAAAAAATAACAGCAAATTGTTTTCTGTGTCAGTCATCACTTCAAGACGAATTCTAATTACTGTGCTCACTAGATTCTAAATATTAACATGTCAGGGTTAACCATAAATTTAATTCAGATTTAATTTCGAGTCCAAAACGTTTCCAAGGTCCGTATAAATGTTTAAAATAAAATTGTAGTCATAATAAGTAGTATGCGGGAACACGTTAAGTCGGTATACATTGTTTCAAATTAATTGTTATGCGACAAAAGTTGCATTAATAAAAACGGGTAGGTACGCAACCTTGCATAAACGTGTTAAAAGAGGTAGCATCATCTTTTGAATTTTAACGCGGAATTAATTTTTAATGGCGCCCAATAAGGTCTGAATGCGCTGAGGATTTCTAATCGATGCATACGATCTAATTCTCGATTCGGTATCAAATGGGCATTCGGTGAAAGTATGTGGAACGTAGCCTGGTTCCGATACGAGTGATGTTTTAAAGATAAAGGAATATTGCACTCTTATATGTAAATATTTCGTTTTACACATAATACACCTGCTTAAAATTTCTGACCGATATTTGTTTCACCTCTTCGTGGGTGTTATTCCTTTTATGTATTGTTACCCGAAAGTATAGTTAAAGTGTGATCTTTATCTATACTTATGTATAACATCGCCTTAACTCAAGTAATGAATGATAAATCAAGTAATAATGAAAGTGATTTCATATGAGATGATCATCTTAGTGCCCGAGAGCATATTTTTCTGATATGATATTAGATCGAAATACGTGTAAGAAGTCGAGAAGTCTAACAACCATTTTCTCATGTTTATTATCTTCAGTTTCAACGTTTATTATTACAGATATTGCTTTTTAAACGTTTGTAAGAAACTATCACTTTGTTCAAAACAAACATTAGCATACAGGAAACGGGCAGCTTAGCAACTGACTACATTTTCCGTGAACGAAAGCGACCCACTTACAGATCATGACCTCAACACAATATTATTATTGGTTTTTGCAGTTTGGTAAACATAAATGGAAATGTGTTTACTGTTAAATACTTTTTATATGTAAGGTAACACAGCGTGCAGTCCACCTGGTAAGTGGTTTACCGCCCATGGAAATCATCAGTAAACAACACTGGATCTGGAATGAATGATGGATTTTTTAATACACATGTATAAGGTATCCACGAACAAGCAGTCCACCTGGTAAATAGGTAATTACCGCCTATGGCCTTCACAAATAAAATCAACACCGTGTAGGGAGTACGTCCTGCTCTAAGTAGAATCGGTTTATTTTTAATTTATCAAATGTTTTTTTTTGTTTAAAACGGAAAAAAATTAAATTATTTATACAATAGAACGAATAAATGCATTAATAGTTTTATTAGGTACATGTTATTAATTCTATTACCTATATAGGCATTAACTAAAGGAATGAATTTTTATGGGTTTGATTACATACTTAATTGTAAAGGAAGGAAGCTGCTTTTTGGTTTAATAATGTTATATATTTCTTTTGGATATTTTTTTGGATAATCGCCGTAATATGCGTGTGACCTCTGTTTTGATTATTCCGTAAACGACGTTTAAATAACAGGGTCATTGTTTTCGTGTGCATCCGGGTTTACAAAAGAAGAAATAGTCAATTGTTTACTTGAATTTGGCTTTTTGCAATAATGATTTTGTGACTTGAAAAGTGATAATGATATCGCAGCCAAGTAATTTAAGAAGTCGACATTTGACCGTTTATTTCTGAGATTTAAATCCCTCGCAAAGATTGTCTATCTTTCAGAAATTCAGTATAGTTCCATTATGGGACTAGTTCTAAGAGCAGAAACGTATAAGACTCCCATTCTTCTCTGCCTTTTATCATCATCATCAACCCGTTATTGTCCCCCTGCTGGGTACTGGTCTTCTCACAGATTGAGAGAGTTTCATGCCATAGTCCACCGCGGTGGCCATATGCGGTTTGGTAGACTTCACACACCTTTAAGAAACTTTTTTTTAGAGGTGTGCAGGTTTCCTGACGATGTTCTCCTTCACTGTAAAACAGTGATAATTAATTTGTAATCAATTGTAATTTGTAACGCACATCATTTTTGAAAAGTCAGTGGTGGTTGCCTGGGATTCGAACCTCGTACCCTCGAATGATCGGCCGAGTTTCAACCATTAGGCTATCACTGCTTAAGGCTCTAGGCTATCATTGCTCAAGGCTCTATTTTTAGGTAATTTAATTTTTACATTCCGCTTATGAGCGCAATTTCACAACTTGGGGACTATGCAGAAAGGAAGTAGACAAAAATCCTTGTCGGGTGTTTTCAGACTATCTATTGGGTTACTTAAAACCGAGCATGCAGCCCACCTGATGGTAAGTGGCTACTGCCGCTCAT
>MOOZ01001516.1:168978-179609 GCA_002930495.1 Cecropterus lyciades | reverse complement strand
ATTTAATTTTGAACAAAATTGCCCTTGACAACATTTGATTTTAACGAATATGTTAGGAGTTATCATAGTTAAAAAAACTATGCAACAAAATAATGGTCAAATATCACGCGCACATTTATATTGGCCGGAGCGGTGAGGCGGCCACCCGCTGTGTCGATAGCTGCGACCAGTGCTTCCAGATGCACTGTAATTAAGTACATTAGATCTACTGTATTTTTAACTTTGTTTCTGTATATTGTAATGGTATAAATACAGTGTAGGTATCTACTGTATTTGCCAACAATGTACTTTTGTGTAAAAGAATTTTATAATTTAATTTGGTATATTTACAGTTTATTTCGAAATTTGATCGATGAATGAAATTTTTTTTTGGTCGTCAATTTGCAGAGTAAGTAGATGACCCTTTTTTTTCAACGTAAATTACCCTTCAATAGTCTTTAAAATTTCATCTACTGTAATTTTGTATAAAATACAGTATTTGTAAGTTATTTTATAATCACGATCTGCAAGCACTGTCTGCGAGGAACCATGCCGCGCGGCTTAGACGGGTTAGATCGGTTCCTTGCGGAACGGAACACCTTTCCAATATTTTTACTAAGTATTCCTTTATAAGTGTACTTTTAATTATTATAGTGTATTGTTCTTAAAATAGTTTTTAATAGAGTGTTCTCTAATAAACAACCGCGTGGCGCGTTAGTAATATTAATAAGAAGTAAAGAAAAATGGTTTAGAACTGATGGCAAGTGTAAGGTCTCTTTGAAAGGTGGTACAGCCAGCGTTCTTCGACTGGTGAGGTCCTATCGCCATACCTTTTTTTGGAGACCATGGGAGCAACGCTGGGTTATGCGGAATTCTTAGCCACTAAAACCCCTCCGATGGTCGTTGTGACGAAGAGGACTCCATTATCTAATATACTCGACCGGAGTCTTCTGAGCATTTTAATTTAGCTCTGAGAGGAAGTAACAAACGCATATTTCTCTATCTCTAATGTCAATTATTAATTACTATTTGGGGTTGATTACAAATGTCTGTGGGCGGTAGTAACGATTACCGTTAGAGTTTGCCCTCGAGGCCCACAAAACCTTGCCCACTGCTCTTATGTTGACTTAGCCATAGCATATGAGGGATCCGGAAGGAAAGACGTCCCTGCAATGAAAATTATGAGTATATTTTATATTCATTGTCGTTACATTATTGTGATTGTACAATTCCATCGACAACTAGGCACAAACTGGCCATGTCCTTTGTCACAATTCGCTCAACGTTGACGCATGTTTCGTGGCCCCGTAGTAAGATCTTTATAAAGCAGAGCTCCTTGCAATTCCCCTATCCTCTAACTGGTTATCTAAACAAGTTAGTATAATGTCGTTGAACTTAAGGTCAAAGCCACGTTTACATCACTTATTAACATGTTTAAAAGCGTACCTTTCCTGTCTATAAGTTTTTGTTACCAGTCAGTGGCTTGCAATCTTTTTTAGAAAGAATTAGATGATTATTCAGATTAGATCAAACTTTTTTCACTAGATGGGTAATAATAATTTTATGGAGTGTCTGGTCATCGGTCTAAGAGCCTATAGAGGTATGAAATATGGTACATTTTTGATAAATCACTGATTATTATTTATAATTTTACCAAAAACATAATGAAATGGCAACCATTTTAATTTTTGCGTTACCGAAGTGGGGGTGAGTTTTATTTTTGTAATATGTACCAAAGTAGAGGTTTTACGAACACTAAGAGTTTGATAACTTAAAATGTGGTCAATTAAGCGAGAGTTTAAATAAAGTGAGAAATATCGTAGTTAGATGCTAAACTGTATTATTATAATCACTTTAATCATATGTTCATCATGAAAATTGTATACGAAAATGATATTTATTTTATTTTTATATTTGAGTAAATCTATTTTTAGAAGAACCATGACATTGCTAGAATACACGATTAAAGAATTAAGTGCTATTAAAATAACCGCAATATGTACATGTTAAGGAAAACCCTAATGATTTTAGACGTAGACAAAATATAAAACAGTTAAAGAAACATTGTTAAAGTTAAAGAAACAGTTAAAGAACAACGTGGGTATTTTAGGTTACGCCTTACTGTGAAGAATAATTACTTTATGATTGCATATAAAAGGAAAATCATAAGTTATTTTAATATCAAGTCTTATCTTACTATAATTATTACTTTTTGTTATGTTATAATTATGTTATGTAATAGGAAAAAAAATCATATTTAACAAGAAGTAAGTAAAAACACCGGATGATAAAACCCGATTACATATTAAGTAGGTAAGTTTACTTTTCATGATACTAAGATTCATATTATGATATTGTGAACGAAAAACAAGTGTTATTACGGACATTTATACAAGGCGTTCAACTTGTTCATAGGTATACCAATACGTCTGTGGCCGGTTGTAGGTTGGTTTTAATTTTATTTGGGGTGGATTATATAATTATGTCAAGTCTTCTCGACTGCGTAGTTTATGTAATATCACTTGTAGAAAATCTTGCGCTTATATGACATTGAACATCCAAGTTCGTAGTTCGTAAAATACAAACACATCCAGTTAAGGGAAAATTCTGATATTCCTACTAAATCACTTGTGAACAATGAAGACCACAGGCCTATGTAACGTCTCTTAGGGATTATAATAATACAAAAATACAATTAGATATATGTTATATTATAAAACATAAACGCTTTCTACACTCATAGCCCCACAGTAGGATTTTCTCCTGTGTCGTGGGTGCCATGGACACACAAAGACGAATACACAAACGCCCAGACCCCGAACAGAAATCTAAACTCATTCTTCAGATGTCTGTCTGGCCGGGGATCGAACCCGGGTCCCACTGCGTGGCAGACCAGTATTGTGACCGCTCCGCCACGCGGGTTGTCAAATTATACTCATGTATATTTTATCTACATTTGCAAGTTACAATGATGCATTGATCACGCATACCGATCAATCCGATAAGACTAATAAAACTAATTACCATAGTCAATTCCTTCAACAATTTGCTACGAATCATATGTAGGTAGGTTTTAGTAGTAGGGATTAATTGTAAGCACTAGTCCCCCCTTCACAGCCGAATACTTGATTCCATCTGTTACTTCGCAAAAATTCAGTAACAGGAGGATCCAAGAATTCCAGTACATCAACATTAAAAAAAAACGGAAGATCAATACTCTTTTTTTAATTTTATGAAATACAACTTTCGGCTAGTTAACTTTCTTCCCCCCAAACGAAATTTCTGGATCTGCCAATGATCGTCGATATGTGTTTATAGATTGATGAAATTAGGGGTTGTGATGTGGAAAACATAGTAATTCTGCTAAAATTTAGGACAATTTACCAGAATTACTATGTTCGTGAGGATGTATGAGTGCTTTTACTCTTCTACGTAAAAACGACTAGTTGGATTTAGCTGAAATTTGGCACACATATAGTTTTCTGACCTGGATTAACATGGAATACTTATCACCGTGGTAAACGTGGCTGAAGCGGGCGGACGAAAATAGCCAACTCGACTGTATTTGAACTTAATCGTAATTGTTCAGCTTATACGCATAGTAATGGTATTATAACGTGTGCCTAATGTTCTTATCCGAGTAGGCATTATAATTACTGTGAGGTTATCTTTTATTATTGTTTTGATCGGAAATTTCATTTTTTAAGAATAAATAAAAAAAACTATATTCTAGATCGACGCCGCATGTTACGGCTTCTGTACCATTAAATAAGTAAAATGCGAACCCGCAAAGAGTAACAAAAAATCAGAGACTAGCTAACCTTTTGATTTTTCGCTAACCGCCGCTGTTGACCCCTTAATAAAGTCAAATTATTTCTACAAATCAAGGCTAATCATTGTTTTCATTTTTATAATTTTCAGTCGGATTCAGTCGATGAAGTTCGCCAAGCTGTGTTCTGGGCGATAGAGGCTGGATACAGGCACATAGACACTGCTGCCATCTATGAAGACGAACCTCAAGTTGGTCAGGGGATCGCTGATGCTATTGCCAAGGGATTAGTCAAAAGAGAAGAGCTGTTTGTTACTACTAAGGTGAGTTAGAGATTATTTAAGGTAGATGTTGAAATTTGGCACAGCAGCTGCAAGGTGGTCAGTAGGAAGGACTATAGTTGGACCGGGGAAGAATCACCGCCACGCCAATTTTTGGCGCGTCTTCATGTGTTTCTTTGAAAGGGTGTGGATGCCGGCTTACTGAAATTCGAAATCTTAGTTCCCTCGAATGGGAGCGCTTCCATAACTGACTTCAGGTAGAATTCCTTTTGTATGTAAAGTTTAAGATGGTGATCACTTACTATCAAAGCCTGCATACTCGTTTGCTACTTAGAATTTATAAGAAGGAGGATTAATGTACCCTCCGAAGGTGGAAAGCACGTGAAAAGCCACTAGCGCTCAAACAACCCAGTCGTTGACCATGCCCGGTTTTGCTTAACTTTGTAAACCGATTAAAATCTATACTTTTGCATTAGATTCATTCACTCGGCTTTTGATACATTTTAACACGTAACTGGTATTCATGATATGCGGTTTGATTTCTTTACTATCAATATTTCGATCCAGTTGCATGGATCGTGGTTATGACGAAACTGCGATGGCGGGGAGAAATTGTTGAAAACCAGTACTAATAGATCTATCTACGTATGTTAGTATTGTTGTATTTTTTCATAGTAAGAAGTGGTAAAAAGTAATTTAATATTATTTTTGCAGTTATGGAGTGACAAACATCGTCAAGAGCAAGTGGTGCCGGCACTCAGAGAATCCCTTAGCAAACTCGGCCTGGATTACGTTGACTTGTACTTAGTACATTTCCCGGTGGCTATCAAGGTATACTTTAATTCCATAACTACCCATGTATGGTGTATATATTTGAACTGAGTTAAAATCCGGTAGGGGTATAACACCGTATATGGACGACAGGCGTAAGTAACGTCTCAGGAGGCGTTCCTACTTAGTTTTGAGGGTAGCATTAGTAACCCTTATTGTCTGACGGTTCTTGAAATAAGATGGATGGCATTGAACATATTTTTAGCTTTTATTGAAATTGCAAAGTGGCAAACTTTCCCGGAGGAACCAGTCTTGGTTCCTCCGGGAAAGTACCACCGCTACACTTATATTTAGGGTGAAGCAATTTTAGCGGTTCGATGGAAGGGTGTGATTACCTTCGGTGTATTACAGTCGCGTCTGCTACTTCAATCTTTAAAAAATGAACCCCGTAACATGTTTAAGATTGTTTTTCTTCCTATTCTTTCGTTTTTGCCATTTATGCCCAGAACCTGTGTACAATAGTTAACATATTCGTCAACGTTAGTCAGACCAGGCGTTCAGTTTACTGGTCATTTAAAGGTGATGATACAGAATCAGACGGCTGTGTCTTGGGTCTGGGTTAATCTTTGAGTGTCAATAGTATAGGTAGATATTAGTATAAAAATATGATTCCAGTGTTGATCCATGACACTTGAAGATTTTTGGAATTACGTGATTCCTGATTAATGTTGGTTTTATAGCCTGACTACTCGTACGATGATGTCGACTACCTAGAAACTTGGAGAGGCATGGAGGAAGCCAAGGCTCTGGGTCTGACGAGGAGCATCGGCGTCTCCAACTTCAACGCTAAACAGCTGGACAGAGTCATCGCTAACAGCAAAGAGCGCCCTGTGGTTAACGAAATCGAGGTTAGTAAGTTTTAGCTTCAAATAATTTTAACTGGAACTCAGACTTTCGGAAGATAGTGTGTATTCGAAATATCTTCTTAGTAGAAATTAGTGATTTTGGTTCGACTTCGGAAGCACCACGGCTACACCGATTTGTGCCTATATATATATAACAGCAGAGTTATGCGCTGCTGTGTTTTGGCCTGAAGGGTGTGTTATACTTATCCGAGGCCTTCCAACTTAGTCCTCAGGGGTAGTAACGCATTACCATGAATAAAACCATTATAAAAAAAACTTCCATGTTATAAAAAATTAAGAAGCATAATTAAACAATATGTTATATGTTTTTAACAGCAAAAAAAGTATAATATTCAGCGGCGGACGTACTGCCACCTACATTCAAAACAATATAACGCTGTTTCCTTGTCACCTGTGACTTCGACACAAGACATTTCAAATTATTTCTTAAAATTAGTACCTACTCGTCACTGATTTATTAAATTATTGTTTTTTACACCTTTTTTATAATATTCTATTTGGAGTTGATTATAGATGAAGAGTAAACCACTAGTCATGAGTTGAAGTAGTATTGATTTCATTTTTTATAAATTTACTTTGTTCTGTGACTAATCTATCTACATTTCATTTAACCCTATTGTTTTAAACATGGAACTATTGGGTAATGAATATGAAGAAGCATACAGAAAAAAACTATTTATTAGAAATATGCTTACTAACCAGTATATTGACAGGAAGTACACAGTACAGTAACAATGTGTATTGTTATTATTGCTTCCAGGTGAACCCAACCTACACCCAAGAACCTCTGGTTAAGCATTGCCAAGCCCAAGCCGTGGCCGTGATGGCGTACAGTCCCTTCGGGTTCCTGGTGTCCAGGGGAATAGAGAACGCACCCCCACCCCGCGTCGACGACCCCCTGCTCGTGTCCATGGCGCAGAAATACGGCAAGACGACTAGTCAGATCTTGCTTAGATATCTGGTAAGTTTTTAAATTATGAAGATGATTTTTTTTTTATTTTTTGTCGTATAAATTGGACGATAACAATCTATGAAAAGTAACATCAAATATATATTTTAGATATTATTAGATATTATATTATGAGACATACTTATTCGAAGCGTTCTGACTTAGTCCTCAGGGATAGCAACGCATCTGTGGCTAACCTCAGGTAAGACTCTGATCTGATCTGGGGTTGATTACAGATGTCTGTGGGCAGCAGTGGCCAATTAACATCAAGTGGACTGCATGATCATTTGTTACGTAAATGTTATAGAAAAATTAAAAGTCAAGGTTTATGGCAGACATTTTAAATATGACTAATTATGAAGCAAACAATTATTAATCTTAAAATAATTAATTCCAAATACCAGATTTAATCCCAATTGTCAGGTGGTTGAACCAGTGTAGTTCGACCGGGGAGGTACCACCGCCAAACCTATGTCTACCGTGAAGTCCTCGGGAGTAGCAACGCATCTGTTATCGATGTCAGATAGAATCCCTGTTCTAAATGAAGTTGCTTTCAAATGTCCATGGGTGGCAGTCACTACTTATCATCATGTGTACTGCATGTTCGTTTGCTAAAAAAGACATTTGGGGCCGTTCAAGTATTACGTAAGCACTATATGGGGGCGGGGGGGCCTTTGCTTTGCTTATTTTTGAACGAGGGGGATGGGGGGGGGGTAGCTAATTGTAATAAATCTGCTTACGTAATACTTGAACGGCCCCTTTACAGTCTATATTTTTTTCCCAGATTGAACGAGGACTAACCCCAATCCCGAAGTCTGCAAACAAAAAACGCATTGCGCAGAACATCGACCTTTTCGACTTCAGCCTAACGCCAGAAGAGGTCGCGCAAATCAACAACTTTAATAAAAATAAGAAAGTTATAGAGATTGATGAATGGAAAGATTTCCCGAACTACCCATTCAATGAATAATATGTTCTTTTTACGAAGCATAATTTAATATTTGTAATGCATTTAATATTTATGAAACTGAACAAAAAATTGAAAATGAAATAAAAATACTCGAATTATGTTCCATCGCTCCATTTATATAAAAAATAAGATAAAATAAGTCTTTTTCTTTTATTTTAAAATATTTGGCATTTTCTAAGGTCTGTTGTTTTTAATTTGTCATACTTATTTCTTTAATAACAACAAAAATGCGTGACTGCGTTTATCAAAATAAATGCGATTTGGCGTAAAATATCTCCAAATAAATGTATTAATAATGAAGTGAAACAATTTGTTATATTTTAAAGGTATTTATCTATATAATCCATTCCAATTCATTTTACAGGCTTATAAGTATTTTATCTAACATAAGATCATAGCGTATCATTTTTTAAAAATAAGCGTTACACAAATATATCACAAGAACCGTTTGATTATTATTATTATTAATTATGATGATTAAAATCATTGTAATATTCCATGAAATATATAATTTGTCAACATATAAATGTGACGGCAGCTGACAGGAAAGCAATACACATTTTATAACTACCGCCATCAAGTTTTATATTTCGTTATCTATTGACATGGACAAGTGAGGGTAGGACCTACCTTTCTACCTTTACGCAACGCTGAGCGGTGTAAGCGGAGCTTTGGTGGGGCGATCGCAGGGCATAAAAGTGGATCGACTGAGTGAGTTGAGATGAGACCCGCGGCGTGCCACTGCTGCCAGCAGTTTCGACATAGTTCGCATAACTACTCCTGCGAAGGCAACCCAGCACACCACAGCCTAAGAAGAAGTTGCCAAAAGCCGCCGCTCATCTTGGGAGCTAAGAGGCCTGTCGCCAACAACTCTGAGTGTTGCAGGACCTCACCGTCATGCTGCAGCAGGTGATCGTGGCCATGGGTTAGGGCTAGGACATGGCTCCGGCAATCCGCAGCGGTATGGCTAATGTATCCGCTTATTACGGATAGCCTGGCGCCGCGGGGACGACTACCGGAAAGTCCGCGGGCCTGATACAAGGCCGCCCTCTTCCGACTGTTCCTGCGGGCGTGCCTGCAGAACCACCTACAGGACCATCCCAACGGAGGTACCAATAACGGCAAGAATCAGAATCCCATAATTATAATGGTAAGCCAAGCGGGGGTGGAAAAAAAAAACAATCATAAAAAATCACTAAATATATCTTAGTCTGGACCCTGTCGTCTTAACGAGAGGCGGATGACCCGTCAAGCATAGGGCTCGGCCCTCAACTTGATACCGCTGGGCCCACAAGGCCCGTGCGATGAAGTGTACGACCGAGTTCAAATGATTATTTTGTTGGACGAGCTGCCGCATACTCCTGCTCAGCAGAGCGTTAGTCTTGTTAATATCAGCTGTACGTTATTCATACCAGTTGTAGTCAATCAGAGTCGTGATATCTTCTAGCCCGTAATTCCTACGCTCACATGTAAACGCCCAGATGACGGATAAAGGCCACCCTGCCGTCAAATGCATTAGAACAACAACACATAAGATTTACAAATAAACTTATAACCTAGTTTTTTTATTATACATAATTCATGAGAAAGTTTATAATGCTTCGTGGCGGTCTCAGACAGCTGTCCCTTTTTGATGTGGTTGTTGAAGGAGACTAAGGAATTAAATTTGTGATATAGGGATAGTAGAACCCTTCCTGTTTGATAACGGAGATACCACTATTCGTCTTTGTGTGGCCATGAAGCCTATGATATTGTAGAAAACGTCATTTATTTATTTAAAATTATCCAAAGTCTAGCGTCTATTACTGCACACACCCTCTTTATTAGGAATGTATATTCAGAAATGCTTTTAAGGACTTATGGAGTCCCTTATAAATGAAAGATATATAGACCCTTTATTATAACTAGTCATAACCTAAAATAACATTAATATCAATCAATAGCAAGTTGTCTGAATGATCCATCTATGCCGAAGAGCTCGTCGTAATTCGTAGGTTTTCCAGGTCGTAGGCTTTCGTTCGCCTTCAGCTGTTCCTGGCCTTTGAACCAGTCTCTGTACTCTACGAGCTTCTGGGTCCAGTTATCTGAAACCAAGAAAATACATGTGGCTTATAAACAGTGATAATCGAGCCTTTTTTATTTAGGTTGGAGTAGCAAACGAGCATGCAGTCCATCTGATGGTAAGTGGTAAATGCCGCCCATGGACATCTGAAAATTTTATATCGAACAAGGGTTCTATCTGAAGTCTATCACAGATGTGCTATTAAAGTAGTCTTTAGGGGACTAAGATTGTCATCTTATATGAAAGTGAGTCTTACCCCACCCTTATACCGAAATTCAGGAACTACTTCACGCTAGAAATAGGTGTTTCTCGTGTGTCGTGGGTGCCATGGACACACAAAGACGAATACAAATACAACCAGACCCAGAACAGAAACCTAAACTCATTCAGATTTCTTCTGGCCGGGGATCGAACCCGGGACCCACTGCGTGTCAGACAGGTATGGTGCGGTCACCATACCGGTCTGACGCCACGCGGGTCGTCAAGGTCGTCGGGTGTATTTTAATAGAAGCCTCTCATGGCGACAAGATTCGGATCTTTTGATTTTTTTTTTATTATTTAAATATTATCAGCGGTAAAGGAAAAAAATCGAGGAATACAATGTGAGAGTTTCGTAAGTAAAGCAAATGCAAACAAATCCTGATTTTAAGTAGTGGATTAACCTTAAATCGAGAAGTTTATTTAATAATTTTTTTTTATTTAATCTTTCTGTTTATCTGTGGGTTCGAATCATATCAATCCAAAAATAATAAATTTAGTTTAGACAATTTAAATAAATTCCTAGTTTTGTATTGAGAGATTAGTCTTTTTTTTCAAAATTAATGCAGTCTATCTATATTTTTTAATTGCGGCTGAAACCGCGGGATACAGCTAAATTATTTATTGTAGGTACGAATAATGATATAATTACCTTGATAATCATTT
>MOOZ01001516.1:105727-120618 GCA_002930495.1 Cecropterus lyciades | reverse complement strand
AGCACCACCGCCACACCTATTTTTTCTGATAAAAGCACTGTTGTGTTCTGGTTTAAAGGGAAGCCATAGGTAACCATCTGAGACGTTCCATATTAATCCTCAGGGGTATCACAGGTAAGACTAAACTTTTCTTGGTTTGATTATAGATGTCTATGGCAGCGGTCGCTTACTTTAGGTGACTGCATGTTGCACATTTCAATTTTAATGTTGAAAAACTTGTAAGCAAGGAAGTCTATTGTACATTCTTGTAAGAATGTTGCAAGCTATTGTACCTTACTTTAAAAGCCGACAAAATACTGTATTGTTATTCGCGAGATCGCGCAATATAAGCTTGCAATATTTGTAACCACATTTTACAAAACTCAGTTAATGATAATTTCAACTTATGCCACTTGTGCTTTGTGATTAAATAACTTTTTCACACATTTCAGATACAAAAAAAGACAATACACAGAACAAGTTACAAAAGTGTTCCCACATTATTTTTTACCTTTTGCTACGTGATTTTGGATAATTAATAAGTCGAACATCACTGAACAACAGAAAACATTAATTTTAAAGTTAACATGTTTAAATTTTGCGTTAATTTCGGTTAATGAGAGGTTAATGAGTAAAAAGTGAATAATAAAACAGCTACATGACTTTAATGTGCTGCTTACAATAAAAATCTTATCTTCCTTCTGACGCAGTCGGGTATTAATACAACTTAATTTTAGGACTTGGTTTATGAAATTTAAAACTTTAACTCCCATGAGCATAGCTCTCCTCATGGGTATAGTTAGAGCTTTGTTAGAGCTTGTTAACGAGGAAGTCTAACAGTGACGGTTAGCGATAAAAAGGTCGGGTAATCTCTGCTATTTATTCGTTTATTCAGTAGAGGTACGTAGTAAATAACCTCTGAATTTTAACAATTTAATAAAAACGATAAAAGAAGATGCTCCTGTTCAGAGAAGTTACCTTTTTATCGGCTATCTTAAGGCAAGGAGGTCCAGACCCCCTAATTCTCCTCACGCCCATAGGTCTCCTTTGGTAACAAAAAGGCTTAAAATTTACAACATAATGTACCGTGACGGGAAGTGCGAATTAGGACACATACACATGAACTCACGATGTTTTCCTTCACAGTAAAAACATTTCATTAAAAAAATCGAAGACACTTCTAATATGCATATAAATAGAAAAAGATGCCAGGGTAGGCATTAATACCATGAGGGCTCGATCCTAAGGTATTTACATCTTAAGCTTTTTAGATCCTGAAGCATAGTAATTAGTTTTCATACTATGCAATTTTCTCAAGGAATTGTATAATTAATTCGGATAATTATATCAAAGTAATCAATCTTTTATATTTAATAATTATGTATTTTTTATCCAACAACATGTTTTAACGAATGTAATTTTTATTCCATTTTTTTGTTGAGGAGTAAAAAATTGATTCCGCTAACTTTTTTTTTGGGGGTAGGTATTACTTTGTACGTTTCGAATCGATTGGAGCAGATTTTAATAGTCTTAAATAATAATAATAAGTTTAAAATGGTCTATTTACTACCTTTCATTTAATACCCATATTTTTATGATAATAAAAGAATCATCGCTCCTCCCCTTTTTCCCCTATTTACAGGAGCCAATTTTAAAAATTATATAGCCTATGTCACCTTCCAAACTGAGACCATTCGAATGATATGTCATACGTCACAATCCGTCAAGCCGTTTTGGCCTTAGCGCGTGTCAAAGAAATGGACATACATGCGCTCGAAAAACATTACCCTCATTCTGACGCAGTTGAGTAATAAATACAAAACGTGATAGAGTAACACGCATCTATTAATTAGTAATTAGTGTGCTATTGACGATTATATGCTACAAATTAATAAGATACGTGAAGTTTAATACAGAATCTGATATAAATAAAATGAAACAGATATAAATCTTACTTTAAATCTATTACCAATCGCGTTCTTTACTATTTGTGCCCAATCGAGCCAGCTTGCCGTTTCGTAAAAGTTTTCGCAATTTCTCTAATGCCAGTTGCCACATTCATTGACTATCTGCATGGCATTGAGCTGATATTAAACAGAGAATGGCTTGCTTGATAGAATATACAAAGCATTATTTTTCACGCGTTTAAAATTGTAGTAATAAGTTCCTGTTACAACTTTAAGAGTGATGAGACGTTTAATTTAAACTTAAAATATGTAGGGGAGATAGTCTCCCCTATATATTTTAACTTTAGTAAGGATTTATTGGTACCCTACGTACTCTAGTAAGGATCAATTGTCCATAGGGACAGTTGATCCTTACGAGGGACTAGGTACACAAGATTTACGGGGCTTCTGTGAGCACTATTTAATTTTAGAGTAGCAAAATTCCTTTAACATCTGCATTTAAACTTAAGATTACTAAAAACATTTAGTTGTGTTTGTTATATTTTTAACACACTTATTTCTGCCTATTAACAGCAGTGTTATGCGCTGTTGTGTTCTAGTCTAGTGTATTCAGTAACGGATTGTTGGCAGTGACCACTTAACTTCAGGTGGACTGCATGCTCGTTTGCTACTTCAACATTTAAAAAAATACCCGTCCAACATCTGATTGAATCCGCTTCGATACACGTTTTGGACGGGATCTGATCAAACTAAAGTCTCATTTTATTTTGGCCCACTTTTAAGGTTATCTTAAGTCATTTTTAACGGACTTAAAAAAAGAGGAGGTTCTCAATTCGTTTCTTTTTCTTTTTTTTATGTTTGTCACTTCTGCAATTTCGACTGGGTGAACCGATTTTGAAAAAATATAAACCGACTTCTATGCCACAAAAAGGAAACAATTTATATATTCAAATATACGTTGGTTTCTTACAGTACATAGTTCTGAAATCGGCGCTCATATTCTCGTAGGACATACATTCGTTTAAAGTCGTTGTAATCTGACAAAATATGTTGAGCGCCGACTTCGGGACTATGTACTGTGTATGTAAGAAACTTATATAATATATATTTCGATGATTACATTGTTTTTTTGTGGCATAGAAGTCGGTTTCTGTTTTTTGTTAAAATATTTTTTATACAATTTATTTTTATTATATCCGTCGGTTGATTGAAGACAGCGTAATGGAGTAATCAAATTATTAAATAATACGTTTCCTTGTTTAATTGTGTTGATGGATCTTGTGGTCGGTTAGTTTAATTATTTTAAATTAATATTGGTTCCGTAATCCGTGAACTGTATAGAAAAAACTAGCTTTCTTGTATGTGTAAAGATTATCTTTACTGTCGTTGCTAAGGTCACGGTTAAGGGCATGGATTAAACTTTGAGCCAACACAAGTTAGTTCATATTTACATATTTTATCTCATATTACGTTGTGAGGTTAGGTTCTGGCTTTTTTTTTGCATTTATGCTTTTTACTGATAGTTATGTAAAGTTAACGGCCAGTTGGAAGTTAAGCAACTGAGACGGGTATTGGATGGGTGATCACTAATGAACGTGGGTTAAAGTTCATGCGAGCTTCCATCATCACTGCAGGCACGTATGCAGATGCATGCATATTACACATACAAAACACACAGATTATTACTTCTTTAATTTTTTTACAGTACTATAACTTGGTAAAAAAAGTGTGGTAGTATATTTCTTTTTTATAATATGGATAGTAGCAAACGAGCATGCAGCCCACCTGATGGTAAGTGGCTACTGCCGCCCGTGGACATCTGTAATCAACGCTAGGTAAGATCAAATCTCACCTATGGTTAGCCACAGATGCGTTGCTACCTCTGAGGACTAAGATGGAATGCCTCGGGAAAGTATGTCTCTCTTACCACGCCTTTCAGATCAGAACACAACAGCACATAAAACTGTTGTTATTAGGCAGAAATAGGTGTGGCGGTGGTGCTTCCGGAATCGAACCACAAAGAGTTTTACCACTTTCAGAAAACCTTCGAACCTTCTTTTTTAAAACCTTCCGGCAACAGAGTACAAAGACAGAGCCTTGGTATTTAGAGGACCCACACAAACACACATACACAAACACAGAAATTACTAATCCTTCACTTCCTAAAATTTTTCACAGTCCTATAACTTGGTCACTACCTTACCTTTTAAACCATCCGGAAATCAACTACAAAAACAGAGCTTTGGTATTTAAACGACACACACACACCTACACACACGAACACAATTACTAATCCTTAACTTCTTTAAAATTTTAAATCCTGTAACATGGTTACTACCTTAATTTTTAAAAGCTTCCGGCAACAGAGTACAAAGAAACATTAGTATTCAGACGACCTACATCAAGTCTATTGTAGACAGAAAGTATAAATCGTGAGAAGTGATATTAATCTGAGATAGTCTGTGAGAACGGAACTAATATCGTTAGGTATTGGAAATAGCATAACTTTCTAATGCGAAGAGTATTGCAAGAATTTGTTTGATGGTGCTCAAGGTGAAATACTTGATAAGTACTTTTATTTGTAAATACTAGTAACTTGAACTATTGAATCTTCTATGATATAAAATGCATCTTTCTAAGCTTATACCTACGTAGATAAAATACAGTTTTTATTGTTTGTCTGTCTATCTAAAAAGTTATCTTTACAGTCTTATATTAAACCATTGATTCCCATAAACTTAAATTATACTAACAGTAACCAGTACTTTTACACATTAGGCAGACCAGGATCGAACCCGGAAATGTCTGTGTTGCAAGATTTACTGTGTCATGCGACTTCTTTGCTACTAATGATTGCATCACAAAATTGTATGCGTGTGTATATCATATAGCTATTTTACTTTGTAACAAACATGTTCGATATTCTTTGCGAACAATGTACCGTTAAGGTTACACACAGACTCGGAACAGACATTTAGATCTTATAGTTTGTTCGAGCGGGATTGAACCTTATCCCCTGGCGTGGCGAAGTACCACTGTGCCATATTTTAAGAAGTTTGATTTGAGCATTATTTTATAAACGCCATTGCTATTGTCATATTACGCTTGTGTGCAAATAAGCTCCAAATCGACTACTTTAAATGTTAGTTTACATAACATTTTACTATCTTATTCCCATGTCTCGTTAATGTTAACGTTACTGATTACCCCATGTGTTAATCCAGATCAGTGATTCCCAAAGTGGTCCAGGTGGACCCCCTGGGGTCCATGGGAGACTCGATCAGGGTCTACGTAGGCGTGAATTAAAATTGGAAATGTGGGAATGTGATAAATGGAGCAAGGAAAAGAATTGAAATGGGTCTACAAGAAAAAATAGTTTGGGAACCTCTGATCCAGATAATAAATTAGCTGTGTACCAAATTTGAGCGAAATAATAACGTAACAAATACACATACATACATAATCATAAACTTTCGCATTTATAAACACATACATACATACATAATCTTTCGCATTTATAATATTAGTAAGATTTTTATCTAATCGATTCTACGACTATTCCATTCTATCCATTTTACGATTAAAAAGTAGGTGGGCAATTATTAATGGTATAAAGAAATACATTGAAACAATTTGTTACATCTGTACATTAGTTTTAATGGTTTTATTATTATACGTTACAAGTAAATTTCAACAATTACGTCAATTTACGTCAGTTCAGTCACGAATTTTTCCATTGTTTAGAGAAATTTACTGAAATATATATCATATAAATTTCATGAAATAAAAATATTTTTAAAAATATACTCTGTATTAATTTAAGGATGTAACATATTTCTTAGCACTTTACCATAGAGCCTTAACTATGATCAACTTTACATAAAAGTCCTGTTTTATTTTGCGTCATACCATGGATAGCAGTGTCCACTAAGTCTGAAAACTACATTAAGTGCCCAGGTAGGCCCAGATTTTTTTAGGCCAAGACCTCAGGAAATATGATTTCACAAGAACACGACACAACTTGGCCTACGCGAAATTAGCAATATTTGAAATATAACTCACTTTTAACAGTTCCCCAATACTCCAACACACTCGACCACTGTGTTCGCCGATTGCAATAACACTGACTAATCGAGCCGAGCCAGTCAACCATTGAGCAAGTTCGTGTCTCCACCGTGAACCTCAGTTGCGACATGGTACATCACTAATTATTTAATGATTATAATCTTACGCTTTCTATGACGGTCCTAATACCTTTAATTATGATGCTGGCTTGAATAAAAGTCATGTTAAAACACTATAAGATAACGAATAAAAACGATAACTTAATATTGATAAAAAGGTGTAAACATTGACACAAAATTATTTTGAAAGAAAGAAAGAAAGAAATATTTTTATTCTCGGTATTACAACACATTACACTAATAGTTAAGGAAAAAAAAAAATAAAAGTAACAATTACGTAAAAGTAATAAAAAAAAGAAAACAAGCAATAATAATAATACAGGTAAGTTAATAAAACAAAACAAGCTTACTAAAATAAATATCAAGTTAAAAATAATAAAAATAAAAACATAATTGTAAAGACATATTCTGCGTGTAACCGTGCTGCAGTATACCGCGAAAAGACGGGCAGAGGTTTGTGGACCTCGGCGCTGATTTTCAGTGACGCCCATAAGGAAGCAGTACGGGCAGTTCGTGTGCATACCATATTATTTAAATAAAGTAGAATGAAAAGAAAAAGATGGCTTTGTAACTATTTAATGATATATTCCTTATTACACCTATCAGTTGAAACTGAACTGAATTTTCCCAAGATCGTGTAAATATCTTGGTTAGGAAATTCCTCTCAGTTTTCAGAATTCCTCTTAATTTTCTGTGCGACCTATTTTCTTGCTCTCGTTTCTTCTTGGAATTACATGGTTCACGTAGCTTTTAATTTTTTTTGCTGAAAAAAAAAGTTACATAGAAACTTGAAGTTTCATTTTCTTTATTTATTCGATACGACATGATTCATTGAGTTAACAGCATTCTAAAAAATCACTAAAATTTTAGGAAAATTTTCTAGACTTTTTTTTTATTTATGAATACACATATTAAAAAAGCTATATAAAAACAGGTATAGGCGAAACTCTTTGTAGGTCAAACTTCCTCCAATGATGTCCCGGAGCGCTATGACATGGGGTTTTTCAAAAAAGGTACGAAAAGAGCTCTTCTTCAAAGCCGGTTATGCATTGGCGACTCCTCTGGTATTGCAAATGTCCATAGGCGACGCTGACTATTTTCCATCAGGTAGCCCGTATGCCTTATCGTAAGGTTTAAGTATAAAAAAAATAGACCAACACCGGTGGCCGTGGCCACTAACCACCAGGTGGGCTGCATGTGCGTTTGAATTATCGTCTTCTTTACTATGAAAAAGCCTAGTGGTTTGGCATTCGAGAGTCATAATCTGGAAGTACGAGGTTTGAATCCCAGGTACGTTGGATTCCTAGTAGTTATGTGCGCATCATTAATTATTTAATTATCACTTGCTTTAATCATCCATTTATCAGATTTTCAAAGACCAATACTGAAAATAAGTCTCTCTTAAAGGGGATTTTTGTTAATAGTTACTGAGTTCGATATACGTGTTGGTAGTCATAGTGAATGTTGATGTTACACAGGGAAACTTTGCACCCCATCTCTTGGATTTTGCCTTTTAGGGCATCTAAGGAAAGAGTTTCTATTCAACACTTAAGATATAGTACTTGCTTTAACAGTTAAGGAAAACATCGTGATGAAATTCACACGTCCAGCAAATCTAAAAGCAATTCCATAAAGGTCTTTGAGATTATCGTTTAAATGGGAATATTAAATGGGCATTCAGGTCATGATGTGAATCCATTAAAGATATAATTAATTCTTCTTCTACATTACATATACTTACAAAATTTCAACTGTATCATTATTTCCACTATCCTACCATTTGAAATCCATTAAAGTATCATGAACTATAACGATCTACAAGGTTAATGGACCAAGACTCAAAATTGCAGACTTTCTCAATATAGATAATTCCCAATTTCCCAATACCCCCACACGCAAAGAAACGCAGTCGTCTGTAACACGAATTATGCTTTTGTTTTTATTTAATAATTTAAAATTTTTATTATTTTGGTTCCGTATGTTTTTAAAAATCACAAAAAAGATAATTATATATTAGTCATTTCAATATTTGATTTCTTCATTGAAAAAACATTAGGCACCTATATCATGGATTATTGTAATAACTAAGAGTGTAATGGTTTTAAAATACAACAAACCTGGATTTAATAATGTATCAACTTCAGTGGTATAATTTACATTGATATCAAAATTGATTAGAACTAATCAGAAATACAACAGTCGTTCCATAGTAACAAAGCTAAAGTAGTTAATATTCAGAAGGTTCACAATACAACATCGTTTATAGAAGGAACTCTAAATTTGATTGCAAATTTAATCAACGTCCTCTTGCTAATGTTTTGCTTCGCTCTGATTGATATTGGAGCAATATTGATGATTTAGAATCATATTGACTAATTACTAAAAACTGATACTTTCGGTCGGATTCATTAACATAGTGTTGCCGTGAAAATATTGTATGGAGCAGTTATCTTTTTTCCTTGTGATGGTCATTGTTTCAACTCGCCTGATTTAAAATGTTGGAAGTAATAATAAATAGTAAGATAATATATCTCACTCGTTGATATCTGTAAGAAACTACAATCGTTTTTCTATAAAAAATGTCTTTTGCAGTTTTTAGGACTAAGTGTCCTCTTTTTCTATCTTATAATTATATGTTATGTTTATATTACGTAAGATTTTATCTATTAACTAGTCTTTGTTTTCCGTGTTTGATAAATAATCGAAGTGACGTAGTAAACGTCCAAGATTTGAGGTTGGTAGTGGTAGCTACATAAGCTAAAAGGTATAATTTCTGCCATGTTACATTATTGCTGTTATTGTTAAGGTGTTTAGTAAAAAAATATTTGTTATTTACGCTATGAAAAATAAAAACAAAGTGAATAGAAAAGATAATTATTTATTAAAAATCCTTTAATAATAAACAAACATGCGAAACATGTCTTCAATCATCAACAATCATCTTAGACTTTGGTTGATAATTAAAAACATTTGGTATAATTAGCTAAACAATTAAAAATAATACAGACACGGTAACCAAAGCGACAGGAAAGAGGCGTGAAGTACCCGATCAAGTTGATAATGACCAAGGAGTGTAAAGTTCTGGCCAAAAAGATGTAATAGATGTAGTACAGTTTAACTCCGAATATACCCATGTAGTTAATAAAAGTATGTTTAAAATCCAAAGCCACTTAGAAAGATCTGAGGACTTTTAAATTTCATTAAGAAGCAGTTTTTGAAATTGTACTGACCCGTATAGTACAATTCCAAAAAAGATTACAAAAACTTGTTGGAAAATTTAAAAATGTCTAATTGTTGTTAATTCATCTTACAGACATTAACACTCGTGAAAAAATACTTTTAAACATTTCTTAATATGTGTTATGTATTTAATACTAAAATATTTTTATGGAGTATACTTTTATTAGAGAAATATTGTTCCACATCTTTACATTTGGTCATTGATAATAATAAATTTAGTGAGAATTGTATGACTTTGGAACTTGATAGGATGGTTCCTAAATTTAATCTAGATTTAAACTTAGTCAATGACGAGTTGGCGGAAAGAGCCGTCAATGCCGAAGAGCTCATCATAGTTGGTAGGCTTTCCGGGCCTGAGAGCCTCATTTACTTTTAAGTTTTCTTGTTCCGCGAACCAATCCTTGTACTCTTCTAGTTTCTTCACCCATGAATCTGTAATAAAATAATTTGAATACAATAAGTACATGTGAACACGTGGTAAAAAATATATATTAGAAGAATATTTAAACTTGGAAATATATGTTTGATAATTTTCGTTTTTATTCAATTTTGCTGTTTTACCATTGTCTACGTGATGATATTTTTTGATAATTTAATATAAACATCTTTTAATTTTGAGTTAATAGTTGTATCTTCCTAATTTAAGGGAAAAATATCTCGGACTTATAGCAAGGAAGCATGTTATAATAAGAAATAGAAATAAGCAACTTACTATGGAGATCATTCATGGACCCAGCGTTGCCACCGTATTCACTAGGCAACATTTCTTTGGGTACGTATTTGTACACTTCATTGGGGTCAGTGTGGAGGAAGATCTATAAAAAACAATTTGCATGCGATTAGCAATCTTAATTTCAAACCTACACAGCAGTTTCAAATGGTTTATTTGTTCCAAATCAATATTTTTTGTCAACCTTAAGCCAATTTTTGTGTTCACTCAGGAACTTTAATCAACGAAGAAGTAAACAAGCATGTAGTCCACCTGATGGCAGGGGGCCACCATGGACATCTGTAACCAACTCAAGTAAAATCAGAGTCAGTAAGATTACCTACAAATGCTTTGCTAATCACTTAACACAGCCTTCAGACTAGAACACAGTATCACGTAACACTGTTATTATTAGGTAAGTATAATTTTTTTTTAACATCTGACATATATTTCAATACAGGTCACAAATTTGAAAACCAGTATATTTGGTTTGAAACGTATCAATGACACGCATATTTCTAGCAGCAGTTAGGAGTTCTTGCTTTTCGATAGAAGAATGTGGATGCTGGCTGACTGTCGTATCACGCACCTGTTCGACTTGGAGTTAGTTATAGATCTGAGCGCAGTGACAACTAAACACTGGTAGATTGTAGAATCTTCTGCTACTTATATATTATGAATAAAAACACAGATAGAACTTAAATATGTAGGAAATTGATGTGTTAATAATACAATCGTTATTAATGACAATAATTACCCTATCCCTGATCTTTTCCTTGATGAAAGGCTTCACGAAGTTGATGATTTTATCGACTAATGGTGAAACGTTGATGACATGGACTTCCTTCAGCTTAACGGGATACGCTTCCTGAAATTAGAAAACAACACGTAAATTATATTATAATTAAGTAAGTAATTAAAATTATTCTCCTTTAAAAATTGGAATTAGTAGATAAATGGCCAAATTCTATATTTTATACTCTAAAAAAGATTATATATTTAAGATACGTTAGAACTATTTCAGTTGATCTTATGGTGTTTTCTTTTATTTTCATCGAATATATTTTTGGAGACAAAAGTATTGTTAGTCACTTTCTGTAAAAGTTTCGTCAAGGTTAATTTAGCTGACTATGAGAAGAATTTATAAATCCTTATTTTACAGATATTTTACTATAATACTGTTGTAAAGATAAGATTTTGTTTCGCCTACCTGAACACAAACTAGGAACTTCTTGACTAACGTCGGTGTGAACTTGGCGAAGTGGGTGGGAGTAGCTACAGATGCATCTAAGATGTATACGTCTCCAGCGACACCCTCTTTCTCTTCAGCGAGCCTCACGTCACCAAGCATCAGAGCCAGCTTGAAGGCATCCGCTACGTTGGGCGTTTGGGCATCTTTGTCCAGACCTGGAAAATAAAGTTTTGTCAGATGATTGACCCATTTTTGGTTTTCCTGAATAAGGTTTCTCAGAATATCATTTTTTTTATTAATGTTTTCGTTGTTCTCATTGTAATTTTCGATATCGTCATTAGTTTATTTATAGGCACTTGATTTAAAAAATATGTAGTGGAAATTGATGTTTAATCATTATTACATTTTCTTTTTATTAACCAAAATATATTTAATGCAAAGAAAAAATGTTTAAAGATAAACTGATATATAAAATTAAAGATGGCCACACAAACTTGTGGTGGGGGTCCGATTACTTCATTATTTCAGTTTTTTTTATGCGAAAATTAATAAAATTTTGAAGGAAATAAATATTTCCGTATACATAACCTAGCTATGTTTTTGTACACATAATATAATGTAAATTTGCATATTTACCTCTCATGAGAATGACTCGACGACCCTCTGGCGTTAGCCCTGGTAGTGGTGGCATTTGACTGTAAAGGAAAATAATGATGGTTTTATTTTTATCTTATATACGCGTAGTAGACTGAACTCCCTATGATTATTTATTAGTTAATAGCTAATATAAATAAGTATATTATAATTTAATTAATTTTACTCCAATATTGTACAACAATACAAAATATAAACGGGTAATTTTACTCAAATATTGGCTAATGCGGGATCTTTTATCTTTTGTTATTGAAACAACAAACAAAAAAAGAAACGGGAAGCAACGCATACAATTGTAAGTACAAGAAGTATTTACAGCAAGAAGTATTTTTTTAAAGTGTCATTATTTATATTTATAGCGTGTGTCGATTTACGCACTATAGGTTCCGTACGTAAAGGTAAAAACTTTAGAGCAATTTAACTTGAAAACTATGACAATAATTACGATGGTTTATTGGCCGTTCGAGATCTTTCGTTTGACTTTTGGTCATAAAAATCATTTGTGTATTTCAACTTGATCGATCTAGAAGATTCGAAGTAAATTAGCTGTTAGATAGAGAGTCCAGTGATATTATAAGGGATCCGATTTTTTTTATCTTGAAACACGAAATCCAAAGAAAGTTATCTTTTATTTGATAATATTTTATTAATCAATTTTATATACCAATAACACCCGAGAGACGACAGAGCGCAGCATTCGTTTTGACACAGTTGTAACAGAAAAATATATGGTTCATTATAGCAAACAACCCCTAATACCAAATAACATTGACTTGCATTAAAATTTGCGCATTTGCAACCCCTTTTTCACCACATTAGGGGTTGATTTTGCAAAAATGGTGAAACATATTTTTTCCATTATATCAAACCCTAAACCCAAATAGTAAGTTACATCAAACTTGCATCAGAATTAACGGACTTCCAAAAAAAACTTTCAAACTCTATCCCGCCTTCTTAGGATTGATAGATCTTCTTTGGATTCTTAGTTGATTTTCCAAAAACGGCGAAAAACGTACTTTCTTATACTAAACATCCATGCTAAATACCAATATGTATGACCTGGTATTTTCTTCATGTCTCGGTGCCGGGTGCAACGAAACGCCAGTCTAAAGGTTAATAAATAGATACTTACATCAAATTTAAGATTTCTTGCAATTCAGGGCGGGTGACGTCACGGTTGTCGAAAAATTCAGGAACCGCTGACCGCATTGTGAAGTACATGTCCAATTTACGTTTGGCCTTTTCCAGAGAGAACTTGCAGCCACGGAGGAAGGTCATGATACGTTGGTCATCTGTGAAATTTTATACAGCAAAATTAGACAATTTTATTTAAAATAGAACTCACACACTTATGTTTTTTTATAAGATTGAAGTAGCACTCTTTTCCGGTCCAACAATACTCGTTCTACCATCTTGTGTTTTCATCCATTAGCCTTTCGAGGACCATTGCTGAACATAGACCTCCCATAAGTGATGCCACTTCAACCGATCCTGTGCTTTCTGAATGTAACGGTTTCCCGCTGTCTTCTTCAGGTCATCGGTCCATCTAGTCGGGGGCGACATGTGCTCCTTTTATTTAAACGTGGATGCCGTTCGAAGAATTTTCTAAGTTGAAAGATCCTTGAGTTTATTATACAATGTACCAAATGTAATCAGATACCACCCCATTTATTTCCACAGTTAACAATTACAGCCACAGCTTATTTACGCTGATCAATTACGCATTGACAATTAAAAAAAATTTTTTTTTTTTGGAATTTTCCCATATTGTTTTTGGAAATCGTCAAATCATATGTCCAAATAATAAATAATGACAGTTGTTGAAAAGCTATAACTTTATGTCTCTATACTTATAATATTTAGAACATAGAACATTGTGTTCATCAACGTAACATTTGTGAAGCGGTTGTAGGTTACAAAGAATCCTTTCAGGGAGAGTCATTGGAAAAAAGAGATTCTTTAACATACAATGATTAACTTACCAAACTCATCAGGTAGATGGGGTTCCTTCTTCAGCCACTCCTTGATGTGGGCGAGGTCTTGGTCCTTGGTGTCAGCGTTCTCGTTCAGCTCCTCGCGGATCCGCTGCCACATCTCGCCAGCTGGCTGCTCCAGAGTCATTTTGGATTCTGTTGGGCCTGGAAACAAGAAAGACATTTTTAATAACTTTGAAGTTTTTATATAAAGACTGAAGTGGTAAACGACCAAGCAGTCCGAGTCGAGCAGAGCGAGTCTGAAGGTGGTAGAACTCTTTGTGGTTCGACTCCGGAAGCACCACCGCCACACCTATTTCTGCCTAATAACAGCAGTGTTAACTGCTGTGTTCTGGTCTGAAGGGTGTGGTAAGGGAGACATACTTTTCCGAGGCATTCCATCTTAGTCCTCAGGGGTAGCAACGCATCTGTGGCTAACCTTAGGGGAGACTATGGTCTTACCTAGGGTTGATTACAGATGTCTATGGGCGGCAGTAGCCACTTACCATCAGGTGGACTGCATGCGCGTTTGCTACTTCCATACTATAAAAAAATAGTCCACCTGATGGTAAGTGTTCAATGCCACACATGAACATCTGTAAGAAACTTCTTATAGAACAGGGGTTCTATATAAAGTCAAATCACATTCGTGTTGTTATTTCCGAGGAATAAGATGGTCGATGGTGATTATTTGTGATGATGATTTATTGGTAACTATCATATTATTCCTAGCTGCTTATCGGTTAAGTATAAGTTTAATATAGGTAACTACGACAAACTAGCCAAGTTGATAGGTAAATACCTGGAGGAATTTTATCTAATTAATAATAAGAGATGAACATGTTAATGATTTTTAAAGGTAATTGAACTCATTGTGGTTCGACGTCGGACGCACTAACATTTAAAAACTATAATAATAATTTAATTAAAAAAATGATAATAATAATATTTATTTATTGATAATAATATATTATATTGGTACAGTAATAATATGGAAAAAATAACGACCCTCATGACAGAGCAGACAGATGTCTAAATAACATATTAAGATTT
>MOOZ01001513.1:519099-529324 GCA_002930495.1 Cecropterus lyciades | reverse complement strand
AAATGGGCTATCTAACAGCGAAAGAATTTTTCAAATCGGACCAGTAGTTCCTGAGATTAGCGCGTTCAAACAAACTCTTCAGCTTTATAATATTAGTATAGATATGCAAAAGTTTTTCAAATTGGTATATAGTTTTCAAATTCGTATATGTATATTCACTTTTAGACAATTTGAAAATGATTTTCTTATGGTTTTGAAACATTCGGCTTCGCCTTCAGCTGCAGCCAAAAATCGACCTTCGGTCAGAAAATGTTGATTTTTCAATTCAAATCATTTAATTCATCATTCATCGCTCCTGTCGTGTGTAGTCGGACATATTGAAATGGATTGCAAAGCATTATTAAATCTACACCGGCCATTGGCTTGATTCCTAATGAACTTGACTCTTTTGGTCGGTTACATGCGTAACTGTACTACGTCAGCCTTCCCACGCTACTACATACCTGCATATTTAATACAAAATATGTACTTACATATCGCTTTTATGAATAACCGCACAATTCAAAATCCATCAATTTTAAGTTAGAGATACATTAAGATAGATATACAGATAGACAAATACAGATACAGATACAGATATTTATCCTTATTATATTATTCTACAACTGAAAACTTGGTGCTCTAACTGGATTAGGGTTAATAGTCTATAGTTTTTATTATTTTAAAATAATTAGCTAAAAAGATAAAAACTAAAAGTATTGTTTAACACGTTCCTGCCGGCATGTATCACTGATGGTACATACACAATTGTCCCATCGGGCGGCAAACTCATTTATTACCTTCATAAAATATTACAATGTAGAGCCCAATATCTACAATGAGAACTGTTTGAATCAATATTAGCGCGATTAATTTGAAAGTTAATTGCATAAATATTCAATTACGGTTATAACAACGCAGTCCAATGCACCAAACGAGGAACTGTTGAGCCGTCAGATACAGTCAACTACAAATTCGGCTGCCGACGGAAACATGGAAACATGAAAATTTTAGGCTCTCCTGTAAAAGCGTTTTTACGTTGTGTTATTATTCATGCAAAGCGATATGTATGTACCTATGTACCTACATTTGTGCACCATTGTTAAACCAAAACTATATTTAGGAGATACGATTTCAATTGTGCTTTTCGTAACATAAACTTAATTGTAACCACTTAAACAATGAAATGACTCACAGTAAGACAAATAAAAGTCAGTGACACTGCTTATGTTACTCTACCTCCTATAAAATGAAATATATTTATTGTTCCAGGACCTGTCAGTAGAGGGCGAACAAAAAAATCACAAAAAAATGTTATAATGAATCATAACCTCGATTTGGATTAGTCACAAAAAATATATAACTAGGTACGTAGGTAGGTAGGTATACTAGGTAGGAGTAGATAATCTCTTGACATCCTTTGAGAATTCGCTTAAAAAAAGTGGAAACAATCATTAAAATAAGACAACGCAATAAAGGAGTTAATTCTATTAAGCTTCAATGTCTCTTCAATGGCTCTTTGTCAAAATTAAAAAAAGACAAATTTTAAATGACGTTCGGTCAAAGTAAAGTCATTGGGCTTGTTTCATAAAAATTCCAGACATATGTATTTCACTAGGAGCGGCGTCACGCACCAATTCGTATCTGCATATTTTTGGTATCTCCATGCCTCGCCTACACTTTAAACACAGCAAAAAAATCCGTCAAAATTGATTTTTCAGTCTTCACATAGACATCCTGTTTCACCAAACTACCGCCCAATGATTTCAGTTATTTATTTACCTCTGTGGCGACCTCCCGCTACTCATCAACAGATGACGTCGCCGTATTCTGAATCACGCTATCGGAGTTTTCTCAACATCGTGCATATACTATACAATTTCCTAACAGAAACTGTCGGAGCACGGCCGCTCCCCAAGCATGATCAAGTCGCCTGGCGGGAGATCTCCCTTTGCCAGAGTGGTGACCCCAGATAAGGATACGACCCTTCTGAAGCTCATCTACGGTGGCAACCTCACTCCCTGGATGGACCGCAGCCTCACAGCCTCAGCCAATCAGGTGCATCGCAGCGCATCATTACAACGCTTCCTGTTCCTGATACAGCTACTCTCCGCGACTTCACGGATCCGGCTTGGGCAGCCATTGCTCGCCTTCACACTTCGCTCTACCCTCACATCCCGACTCACCGTGGACCGAGGGTATTCCAAGACCTCACTTTGCCCTCACATCTCGACTCACCGCAGATAGAGGGCGACTAAGAAGGCGCTTGTACGCGAAGAAGTCACAAGTGCGGATTACATCGACCTACGGTCTGAGCAGGGGGTGATGTGGCGACCTTCCGCTACTAATCACGCTATCGGAGTTTTCTCAACATCGTGCATATATACAAGTTCCGAACAGAAACTGTCGGAGCATGGGCGCTCCCCAAGCATGATCAACTCGCCTGGCGGGAGATCTCCCTTTGCCAAACCCCTAATTCTGATTCATAAGTTATTATTATTAATATATACTTAGGATTGAAATCTGTGCCCTTTGCAGAAATTTATTGTTTCCTCAAGAGGATTTTTACGTTTTATACACATTTTGCCCATATCATGATTGTTTTGAAAAAACAACAACTTCGTACAAAGGACGCCGAAATCATTCTTTAGAAAATCTCTAGATTCTAAAGAATTAATCTGGAAATTGTTTATGAGGTATTCAATTACACATTACCAATTTTACGTAAATACCCTTTTTTAAGCGAGGACGCGTGATCTTGGTCCTTGCTACGATTCTGTTTAAGATTATGTGTTTACCCTTGACTGCAATGAAAAATTCAGCGTAACAAAACATACTTCCCAGGGAGAGCATCAGCACAGCCATCTCTATTTGAACTTTAATTTACACTATGTGATGTTCAAAATTATTTTCATTACTATTTGGAGTATTTGGATTTGATTGCAGAGGATCGCTCGTTTGCTACTTTAAACTTGTTTAACCACATTCATTGCATTATGTAACTTGGCATTTACGATACTGTGCGAATCTATTGCTGAAGAGACCTCGCTTCATCCGGCAAATTGTTGTATACACTGTTCATTAATATACAAGTGTATATTTATACAAAGAACATCTGATTATAAAATGGATGTTTAAGAAAGCAAGATATAATGCTTAATTTCTTTAAAATTTAAATTTATGTTAACTTTTTAGTGCGGACAAAGAAGCTTTTAAGTTACATTGAGATCATAAAATAAAATAAAATCTACTAGGCATTTTGAACTGCTTTCGTTGTGTATCTCTAAAGGTCTTCTATAGCTCTCTATCCTCTCAACAGAACGTGATATACAGAAATAATATGAACGTGTGGTATTCAGAGACATCCATCTATTATAGCCCTATACATTAAATCTGTTTGGTAGTGTGATTTGGTAGTGTGTTGGATGTGTCCCTACTATTCTTACGTGCGTATGTGTATTGTGTGGTAGGAATTTCAATCAGATATCGATTATTTCAAGAATAAATTATTATTCATACCAAAAATATCATTATTAAACGATATCAAATAATGCGTTTATGTAGTTCATGGATCTCAAATTAAGATCTAAATTTAAATATTTGACATTGAATTAAGAGTAATCGACATTGAGTTGACATTGACGAAAGACGGTCTAAAAACACTTAGGCAAATCCCTCAAGCGATGTCAAAAGATCAAGGAAGCCGGCAACGGTGACCAAAACCGTTTCTCCCTTTCTCGCTATAGTCTTCTGATATCTCGCTATAGTCTATAGACATCAAAACCCGGTGAAGCTGAAATGAAATAAAAATAAATAAATAAATCGATTTCCTATATATTTTTAAGGGCGTACCTACTACTATGTCGACGATTCCAATTATTTTTTAAATCGATATTTTAAGGGAAGAATCGTCATTCCTATGGTTCAAGACAGGTGGCGATGCGCCGTACTCGTTTTAAAAGTATTAAGTATGCATGTTCATTGTTCATACGACGTCATGCAGAATGCGGATGGAATATGGTCTTATGCGGAATGTTATAAAGTAGAGATTTCTTAGTATTGTATTGGAAATTATTTTAAAATTTTAGTTTTGTCATAATATATATATATATATATATATATATATATTTAACAAATCATTAAAATTTATTTATTGCTGGGTAACAAATCAATTCTCTAATGTAATATCCTATAGACTAGACTGTGTCGGTGAGTAAGTTTGGTAAGAACGATTTATATAAGAAGGCAACGAGTATTCGCAGAGACGTTCCGATACAAGTAAATACGAGTATGTACTCGATACTTTTCTTTCGATACCAAGTACTTTTAGCATCGATATAAATCTTGCGATACTAACTACTGTCCGAATCGAATCCAGCTGTACGAATGTTATTTAACAATTTTTAATTTCTGAACGCACCTTTCTTCGTGACCAAGTCAGACTATAGAATGGGATGTAATGAAATTAATATTTCCCTGGTTGTGTAATTTTGCCCTAAAACATTTAATTGTTGTTACAACATCAGTTCCAAGTGAGTACTTATTTTCCAAAGCGGGTGCAACGATGTCACAAATAAGGAACATACCTTTACTTGTAATGAATAAATATGTGACTATTATTTTGGAACTTGGTAAACGTCTATCACTGCCAACAATTTTGCTCTTTTTATATGAGTGCAATTAACATAAAAATAAAATGTATCGACATGAGTAAGTATCGATGCTTTAAGGATACTCATATGAGTAGTATCGAAAAATAATTTAAGTTCCACTTAAATGAGTAAGTATCGATACCTAATAAGTATCGATAGTTCGAAGTAGTCATATGACAAAGGCCGATTTGTCAGCAAGAAAGAAGGAAATCGGCAGTACTTTAGTCTGCATAATTTAATTGAAAACTCCTTAAAATTTGTTTGAAATTGCTGCTTTTTGGAAATATTGAATGAGTGGTTTTACAATTTATCAGTACTTACACTTTACATTGTATTATGTTGACGGCAGTGGATGAATAATTTCGGGGTCATTAATCAACAAAATTCATTTAATTTCCCTACTACCGCATCGAAGGCTGTAATTATTAAACTGTAGGTATTAGTAGTGCTATTAGCTTTATTAAAGGTTAATAATAGAGGGTACGTGATGAGTGCCGTAATACCATTGTACCTACCCCGGTACTAGGTTTAGCTAAACAAACCGAGTCTTCAGAAATAGTTGGTAATTAATGAACCTATGTATAAATATCATATTAGCTTTGAAATTTTTTCGAGATTAATTATAAATATTATTAGTTGCAGGGCACCGCTCGTTCTAGATGTTTAAACTATTGATTATTTAATAATTCGATGCGCTTAGAGCCTCGCAACATGTNNGTCTATCTATATATTAATACGTAAAGCAAAAACTTTGGATCCCTTTTTACAAAAAACGAACAGAACGCAAATATTTTTTAATAATAATGCTTATAAAGTACATAAAATCAATAAATAAATATTAGGATAGCCCCAGAAGTATGGATGTATGAAAAAATGAATATAACTTGATATGTATTATATAATCGATCCAGATGTATTAATAATAATTTACAATAGTTGATAAGTGCATTAATCTACATCAAGTTAAAAGTAATAATCCCGTAAAGGAAAAACACTACCGCCAAGTTCAACGTTTCCCGCGCTTTTTTATAATTTTACTTCTCATCTATATCTATGGCAATCGGTACATTGTTCTCTTATTATACAGCCAATATATATTATAGGCTAACATAAAACATTACCATGCATTTAACACACACAATTTGACGTTACACGCTGACTTTGTTGCTGACATTGTCAAATGTCAGATGTGTATGTCAAATAACGCGTTATTGCTTTGCTATAATGACATTTTAAAAAATAATTTTATTGTACAGAGGAAAATAGTAGAAAAACTTTGTAGGAGAAAAAAATATTCAACCGTAATTAAATATTACGGTTGAATTTCGACCGCTGTTAAGGGCAACTAGTATAAATTAATCTACAAAGACATGCAAGGATCGAAGCAGGGCGAATATTATAATAATTTCATCTGCATCTACCTGCTTCAGTAGGCAAGTTATTGCATCGGTTCTGGTCATTGTAACAGATTAGCAATCATAATAACTCCTTGGAAATATTACAGGTGGTTTACAGACAATAATTTGTACCTACCATCTCCATCAATTTGATTATGATGGAGTACGTTCTAAGTTTCCATCTGGAAAAAGACTACTATAATGTAATTTAATTATAATACTAACTATAAACTTCAAAAACAAAGGTGCGTGTCTGTGATTCGAAAGTCGAACCCACAAATGAAAAGTTGAGTCCCCATCAATATGACAAAAAAGGATTGCAGTCAGTCATCTCATATGATTAATCCACGTATAAAAAAATTAACGTGTCGCGATTCTATACTTTGCATATATTTACAAAAAAAATGTTCGGGAGACAGAATAAATAACAAAAAAATACTATGATTTTTGCAATTTTTAACAGATTTCAAAAATGGGCAGGTTTATGTATGTACACCGATTACTCCGCCAACTGTGGACCGATTTCAAATAAATCCTTTGTTCGGTAGGGTATATACTTTCCATTTGGCCCCACTGCCATCAAGTTAGGATCTGGTTATGGAATCTCAGGGAAATCGAGGATAAACCTCAAATACAACACAGCTTCTGCCAAACCGTTCCTCAAGAAACCAGTAATGAACATTGGATATCTACAGTAAAATGATATGATGAAAAATTTGACCTTCAATTCCTCGAATTAACTACTCATATGTACATAGATGATGTAATAGTAGTACATACTTGTGAAGTCGGCGCTCATATCAGACGCAGTTTCATCGTAAGGATTCAGCGAAATATATTATGTTGAGAATCGACTGCGGAACATTGTACTAAACCAACATTTATAGATTCTTTTTTTGTGCCGTAGAAGTTTTATTTTTTTTTAAAATGTTTGCCTATTTAATGTGTGTTTGAAATATCTACTGAATTTAATTTAAAGGTTCGTAGTAAGTATATTAATAGTCGATATTTCGTTATATATCGTGTGTATATATATATATATATATAAACATTTCTGCGTCCTTCTTTTGCCTACTCATCATATACCGTTAGGCCTAAATAGATATAGCGGTGATGTAGATAAAAGAACCTTGTGAGGTTCACAAGCTTCCGCCACCTTCTTTTATCTATACTAATATTATAAAGCTGAAGAGTTTGTTTGTTTGTTTGTTTATATAATAAATAATCAATACACATAGTAATGTGTATTGATTATCTGGATTTATTATATATGTATTTACGCTAGTTTATATTCTTTTGCATTATTATACTTTTTTTCTATTTTATTAATTATCTGTTTTTAATTTCCTGAAAAAGCTATTTTATTATAACGAGCTATAATATAACATTGTACTTCGCTATTAAAATAGTATTCAATTTGTACCTACCATATGATAATGACTATATTATCATGCATTTGTTGGTGTATCGTTATCATTTGCACAGATGTTTTAATATGAATCATAACATAGGTCTATCCATATGCACTACATAACTCAGGTGATACTGTAAAACAATGAGGTCATGACAAACAGAACCTGTTCTGATAGTAAGTAGTATGGAAGGTATGATAAAGTTAATTATTTAAGTTTAAGCGACCTTTAACGGTTTACTTAAAACTCGTTTGTTGTCTCAGAATGATCTAAACAAAAATTTATTGAGTACAATGAGCATGTAAACAGATCTATTGAGGCTCTAATACAGCATTTCTCACCTGGCATCGTACCACGAAAATAAAATACCAGCTCGTAGCATTGTCTCTTTGTATACAACCGAATTTTGTCCGTTCCTATAGGGTCATGGAATGTCACTGCAAATTTCTGCGGATTTTCGGAATTTACTCAACGCTAATTCTTACAGCAAGCCGAGTTCATATTTTGTGGCCCTTGGGTGACAGCTACAGCTAAGAACGGGAGGACCAACTGAAATAACAAACAACAAGCAAGAAAGTAAAAATAATAATAATAAACTGACTCAAGAGCTTACTCCCATAGTAATTGCAATTTTATATATAAAAGCATATAGAAAATTAAACAGGAAATTAAAATTAAACCACTGATGTAATTAAATACATTTTCATGCTCGTTATTTCCGCAGGACTCTAAGCATGAGTAATACAAAATTTCTCCGAAGCTTACGCACGAAAAGGTGACACATTGAAATAATTCATTTAAGAACAGGTAGACTTTCTTTTTCGAAGAATTCCATATTAGTCCTCAGGGGTTGCAAGGCATCTCTGGCCAACTTTAGGTGAAACTTTGATCTTACCTTGGGTAGATTACAAATGTCCATGGACGGCAGTAATCACTTATCATCAGATGAGCTACTTCCATACTATAAAAATAATGCAGTCCACCTCACGGTAAGTGGTCACAGCCGCTCATGGACATCAGTAATCTACCCCAGATGGGATCAGTGTTACCTAAGGTTAGGCGTTACATATGCCACCTCTGAGGACTAAATTGGAACTCCTTGAATAAGTATGTCTCCCTTAGCTTGGTAAAAAGGACATACTTTTACATCAAAACCTAGCAGAGTTACTACTGTTATTTTGCATAGATAGATGCGGCGGAGGTGCTTCCTCAGTTGAACTACAAATAGTTCTACCTTTATTGATTATATGTGCTTGTTTGTCACGTGTATTATAGGTGGGACCTTTTATGTTCCCATTTCGAAGACAACATCGCACCACACTGCCCTTGTAATAAAGAATGCAGTATTCGACATTTTTACGTAATTGAGTTTTTTGCGGTAATTGCATCAGAAGAATACCTTCATAGATAAAAGTACCGGTATACATAAAAGTATTTTTTTAATCTGGAGTCGATTAAAAATTTAATTTAAATTAATTTTCAACAATTTTATGTTGTATGAGAAATTTTAAAGTTTATAAGAAGAACCGCGCAGATCCCTTCTCAAATAAAAACTATTTCTTGTCTTTAATTGGTAATTTATACCTCCACTACTAATGAGAGATACTCATACAACATAGTCTCGATTTGCCCCCACCAACATTCTTGATCTCCCCCACCACCCACCACCCCGCCGCCAAAATAATTGATAGTATACATACATTACACAAAATGCCATCATGTTACTTTTGTTTTTTTTTGCATTGCGTGACATTTTTAATTTAGAAGTAGTTGACTATTTTAATTTTATTTAATTACAACTTCAAACGTTCGTAAAATACTAAAATATTTTCAATGTAAATGACCGTGTTTCATGCATTTCTAGTCCTTGAACAAGTACACCACGTTATAATGATTCCTGCCTTCACGTCTCGAAAATATTTGTAATATCGTTTAGCGTCCACTTTGCAGTTTTCATTTACACGTATTTAGAATTTATACGGCATGTTAGGTACAATATTTTTATCCCTAGTTCGTGACTCCGGCTTTGCATGGATGTAATAAGTTCTGACAAAAATATATTATATATAGGTTTTACACGATAACTTTATAGGAAAAAAGGCACGCTATTTTACATGTTACATATTTTTTTATAATTTGAAGTAGCAAACGAACATGCAGCGTTCCTAACGGTAAGTGGCTCCTGCCGCCATAGCCATCTGTAATCAATTCCAGATAAGTTCAGCCTTACCTGAGATTAGCCACAGATACTCCTGTAGGCTAAGTTGGAACACCTCGGATAAGTATGGTAAGGGAGACACCTTACCATTCCCTTCAGACCAAAACACATCAGCGCTTAACACTGCTGTTATTAGACGTGTTGTGTTAGCTGTAGTTAATTTTTGTGTCTGCTTGGTGATCCTAACATGGCACAAGTGTATTTTAAGATTTGTATGCTTAAAAAAACAGTAGGTCCGTTTCACACGATATTTATTCCCAGACACATTATACGGCAAAAGAATTAGTTTTTATGCGCATTAAATCATCACACTCAAGTGTAGGTACAAAGTTTCAAGTCAAGTGGATAAACGATGTAAAAACGCTCATAAGAACTACGTAAATATTCAGTTTATTTAAATTAAAATGACGACTATGTTATAAGAGTCTTAACTTCGCATCAGATGAGATCTCAACTATCATGTTAACATTGCTAAAATATTGTATAATATATTTAATTTATCAAATATATCAAAATAGTAACCCATATTGTTATGATAATTAAAAAAATCATTCCTTTCTTCCCCCC
>MOOZ01001513.1:470302-485889 GCA_002930495.1 Cecropterus lyciades | reverse complement strand
TTTTCCAGTTTCAGTATGTTATTATTTACTAAAAAAATTACGAACGATGTCCCGTTTTAAATTTTTGCTGTTTTAACCATCGGAGGCAACCCTGCTGTCATATAAAACAAATATTTATCAAAAACCATTATCAAAATCAGTTTCGCTCACCTAAGTGCCTGTACGAGTATCAAATCTGTGAAGTCGTGTAGCTCGACGAAAGCTCTCAACACCGCCTCGTTGAACTCGGATCGCTCGCCGAGGTAGTCGCCAATCGCCGTTTTACTCAACCCCTCGCCTTTGTGAAGAAACTGAGCCACGTCCTCCGGTGTCCTTTGCAGTAATCCGTTCTCGTATAGGTACTCGATACCTGGAAAAGATAATCTTTAGTGTAAGAACTGCTAATGAAAACAGGCGTTATATGATTTTAGGCTAATATTATCGCGGAATTGATACATTTTAATATGTTACGGGTACTCACGATATGTCACATATCGTGAGTATTAAAAAACAGGCGTTGTTTTACGAAAACATGAAATCGTAATATACAGTTAATTGGGGGTAAAATCGGAGTTGTGGTAAAATCCTACGGTTGAAATTATAGACGAATTTTCCTAACTTTTTAAATATTGGCAACATCATGCACCTTCATCATTTCCATGCCGTAGTTTTGATGTCGCCAATTAAAAAAAGGAGGCGAGAATTTAAAAAAGGAGGAGGAGAATTTAAATAATTAATAACCTTTCAATTTATAGGTTTATACTCATATGTTACTTATATTACGCAGTTATGAAATATATATATTATATTTCATGTGACATTTCACGAGATAATAAAATGTTATAAGTTTATACCAAACTTTTCTATGATATTAAAACATCTTCATAGGCTTTTCAGTCTGGAACTAATGAAAAAGTATAAAACGTCCATAAAAGGGTAAATACTAGGTTCGTAGCTATCGTACTATTTTAGATCAAATAGTCCGAATACGTAGCTAATGGAATTCAAGGGACCCGAGAGCAAATACCGATATAGTTTGTAACAACTACCTATACATGGTAGATGATACAAGCTTTACCTGACGAATTTTATTACAAGACTGTTTAACTTGTCTAGTTAGTTTGTATTAGTTCGACGACCCGCGTGGCGGAGCGGTCACCATACCGGTCCGACACGCAGTGGGTCCCGGGTTCGATCCCCGGCCAGGCAGAAATCAGAGTGATGAGTTTAGGTTTGTGTTCTGGATCTGGGTGTTTGTGTATTCGTCTTTGTAGGTCCATGGCACCCACGACACAGGAGAAAATCCTACTGTGGGGCTAATAGTGTAGAAAGCGTGTTTAAGCGTGTGTTTGTTATGAACTAACCCAACCGATTGAGCTAAAATTTACTTATTTATATTATACACATGGCATGGGTTTGGACGTTCAAACATCATTAGTTTAGTGAGGTTATTCTAAATTCAATGTAGGGAATGCCGCAAGATGGAGGACCTATTATTTTTTATGAATCCCCAGGATATGAATATCAAGTAAAAAAGTTGCTAAGAATACAAAAACAAAATGTCAATATTTAATGTTTTTTTGGAACTTTTTATAATTTGTTACATTCAAATATCTGTACTAGAATTCTCTGTATCGTATTGTATGTGTTATTGATACACACAAACACTCACACCAGAACAGACCTCTAAACTCATCATTTAGATTTCTGGCTGGCCAAGGATCGAATCTCCCTTCTCCCTTCCCCTGACTAATGCCCCGTCACTACCCCGCGGTCGACCTTGCACCTTGACCTTGCATACACATATGTAGGTATATGCGGCCTACTGCTACTACACGAAGGAAATCCCGAGAAGAAGCTTATGAGATGTGTATAGTAACAACTTTCGTTATTATATCTTGAACTCAAAAAAAAACCAAGACAAAGGTAAATTTTAAACACGTTGTCTAAATTTCATTAACTTTAAGAGTGAAACTAAAGGTAAGTGCGCTATACCTTTAAATAAAAGTATAAGTTTGAAAATGAGCCATAAAGTTTATTATCAAACCTACAATTATGGTTATTTGCACATTACCTAATAATACCGAAACACGCATTTATTTTCATGTCTAGTATATTTTTCAGTGATAATTATTGAAATTCCTGAACCTATACAATACTTGCGATAGCAGGTAGAGAACTTTTCGGAGTGTAATTTGAGCTATCTTTGACGCTGAAAAATCTTAGGATTAAAAAAAAAAAATTCGTATACATCGAGGCTAAAATTAGCATCGTAACCTACATAATAAATTTAGCATAATCACCGTAGGACCTGCCTTAGTTATTTTATGCATGAACACGCGACATATAAAATCCACGCAAACAAAGTCGCTTGCAAACTCTAATGCAAAGTAAACAATAGGCATCTAGAAAAGCTTCAAAACCCCGTATATAAAACTAAACATTCATCAAAAGAGTATCATAAAATACAAACAAAGATCAAATAGGTCCGGACCCAAGGGAGCCGACGAGACGCAAACATCGACGTAGGTAGCCGATACAAACTGTTAGCCGACGATGGTTAATGACCCCGTAACCGTCACCACCCCCCCGTGCGACCTTGCACGCAAGGCCGGCACACGTAACGTCGAAGTGCATTCCATTATAGAGCCACCCGAGCATCGATTCATATCGATACACGCTAAGAAAGGAAACTTTCGTTACCCGAATAATTATCGGGTTACCACGTTGTTTGATTGGATACAAAAATCGTATAGGGTCGTTCTTTACATATACTCCCTTCGTATATAATAAGACCACCCTGTATAATAAAAAGATAGAAAATAATTGACACAAACAAACCAGGAAATTATAAAATTCGATTAATTAGTCAGTAGTTTATAGACGATAATAGTAACATTGTAACACCAATTCGACCTCGTTATTTCCTCTTTAAATACAAAAACAAGTTTTTAGTTATTTTTTAGATCGGTTTCTCAGATTAAACTTGAATACGCAACAAATGAGATCTTTTAAAATCTTCCATATACTTATTCACGTTTCACCGCTATTTTAAAACAATTTCTGAAAAGGAGGTAGCTAATACACGAGCGACAGTTCATTTTGACGACATTCGGCTATAGTTAGCTATGGTCGCTGACAATTAGCAGCGACAATTAGCAACCATCGAAAAAGACCGTCAACGATCGATGGCGAGTGTCGCCAGTGACCGACGACCGACGACGGCTCTGACAACAAGCGACGAAAGTCGACAACCGATCGTCTTCAGAGACCCTCATCACAGTTTCTATAATGATTATATTAGAATTTTCGACCATCAGACGAAAAACTTATTAAAATGTAGTAAATTAGCAAAAACTTGTTGTTTACTGGCATTATAGAAGGTATTACATAGATGACGGCATGAAGGTAGATATCTCTTAACGACTACGTTAACCTTTTTCCCCTTTCCATAAAAACAAGTCGCGGTTGACAACGTATTTGCATTAGCCGCTGCAAATAAGTAAAAAATGTGGCTACTAGAGAAAAAGCTGACTGCAATAGTAGCGGACTATTTAGAAGTCGTCGACAAGCATAGCTCGAAAAACATTCTCAAACCATCAATATAAACCGTCATCGCACCGTAAAATCGAAAGAATGATGCAATAAACGAATGCATTTTTAAATAAAAATATTTTTTATATACATATACCTCTTACTTGAATCATATATTACGTGTTAGTTGCAACAACATATACATAGATATAGACTACTCGTTTTATTTGGAAATAATGAAACCTACTAAATATATTTCAGACTCGATTACTTAAAGAACCTGTAATAATAACATATTTAGTTATAAGAGTATAAGCTCATACAAAATATATAAAAGATTTATGATTGTTCACCTTTTTTGAATCAGAGGTCGTATTCAACGAGAACATAACTTCTGACGAACGATAGCTGCCATCACAATGGGCGCACTTGCTATTGTTATCCATCTGCAACGATTGAGTAACTTACCTAAAACTATTCACTGCCATCCATTCACACTGATAGTTACACAAAACAACGAGCGGTAACGTTACGCCAGTTAAACAACATAAGATCAAATATTATGTCTGCCTTATAACAGCAGTGTTAAGCTCTACTCTCTCATTTGAAGGGCGTTTAGGGCAAAAACACGAGACGTTCCGATCAAATCCTGAAGGATAATAAAGTATCTATGACGAAGGATAATAAAGTATCTATGATCGAAGTCTGCTTTTTTACAATATGTAAGTGGCTAACAAGCATGTATTCCGCCTGGCCACTGCCGAAATTCCGAACATGGACATTTGTAACCAACCTCAAGTTAGATTAGACTCTTACATGAGGTTGGCCATAGATGCGTTGTTACACTGGCTGTAAGGCTTCGGATACGTACCTATGTCTCCCTTTCAACATTCTTCAAACCAAAACACAGCAACGTTGAACAGTGCCATTATTAGGCAGAAAATTTAGACAAAAGATGGTATATGATTTTTTATCTATATGTTTGTAGAATACCACTTACTTATTACATTATAACCTTTTATTTAAAGTTAAAACAAGTAAGACAATGGATTTATTGATATTTCTATAACGAAGGTTTATTGTTCCCGATTTTAGGTACATAATTTTATTTTTCATTATACAGTGTTCTGAAGTTACCAGAAAACTTAATTGTGATCAAATAGGCTTTGAAGATATAACGAACCAACAATGTTTTAGGAAATAAAAATTAACGCTAAAAATATTGCCTATTAAACAAAACTATTTTATGTAAGGTTCTACATATTAAATATATGTAAGAAATGCGTATACGTACCTATATGAAAAGTAAACCGCCAGTAAACTGTAATTTTACTGCAATTTACAGGGCCATGTTCATATATATTACATAATCTTAATTTAATATGTAAATAGCATCAAGGTTATCTCTACAGCTCATGGGGGAAAATTTTATTATATCAATATTAATTAGTGTCAGAAGCTTTTTAAAGGACATTCAGGGTGAACAATTCGTACGTAACTTTCGGATGACGTCACACCCTCCTCCCTACAGGCTTCTCACTGACGTCACTCGCAGACGCTCAGCATCATTTTTCTAAAGTGAAAAGCGTGGGTTGCCAGATTTCAACACGCAACCGATAGGACCATCAATTTAAACGTAATTCCAAATACATATATTGGCAGATTGTGGAATTGATGGTTCTTTTATTACGCGAAAAAGGTACCTTTTATATTTAATCCTTTACAATACATTTGCGAAGTCATTACTCTGGTATTATCAGAAAAAGTAAATCCTCCACGCTAGCGGAGAAAGGATAACTAAAATGCCCGGTCGCGTTGTAGCTCCCTTTATAACCTAGCTAATGGGTGCAATCCTGATGCATGCAGAATTGAAGATAGCATAATGGCAAATTGCCTTGCTAGTGGAAAGAACGGAAAAAATATAGCAGCGACAAATGACGTACGGAATGTATACAACAACAAACAACGAGGTTGGCTTTGTTTACGACCACTAGGTACTCAGCTTCATAACTAAATTGATTTAAATGGACTGCAAGAATTCCGCATCGCATACTCAGGCCGTGATTTTAATAACCTTGGTTCGCAATATTAACGATGATAAATGTATCTGAAGCAAGTTTACCTACTTGCTTCAGATAATTATATTTGCCTAACGGCATTATATCCTGAACGTTTACATTCTTTACAGCAAAATTTACTTCATAACGCTCAAGTAACTTTTACGGCGGATGAACATCTTCACTTATTTCAGGCTTTAAGGTTACGTGAGAAAAAATATAATAACCTCGAACAAAGATGAATTTAAATGACTATACATAAATGTAAAAATAAAACTCTATAACTGAAAATATATTAAAAATCAAGAATTTCTTTGATAACACATCAAATTATATCCCCCGGGAAAGGAGTCCTCACGTGCTGCACGACATTTTATTTGAATTATGCATGATCATTGCATATGCAAAGGATGAAATTAGAACGTGCAATAAAGCTATGCTATTTATGGTATGACATCACAATACTAATTATTTATTATTCTATGGAATTTTGCACCTAATAAATGAAATATAATATTCCGTAATGCGAATTCAATATATACATTTTAACTACTAATTGATATATCCATAATTATATTAGTTTTGAATACGGTAGAGGTGATAGGTGATACGGTTATGGTAATATCTAAATAACCAGTTTAGTGATGAAAATGTTTGAATGGGAAAATGTAGGTACTCGATATTTGGAGATATAAGGTTTCCAACCGAGGAATTATGTCGGGTCTAAAGATATTTTTTGTCATCACGTAATGACGTCGCTTTTCTCGGCAACAAGGAATAAAAGGCTAAAGCAAAAAATGTAATCTTCGCGCTCTCGCGTCGCTACGTAAATTTACTCAGATAGTACTTTTAAAAATTATATTCCGCGTAAAGAAGTAGTCTAATAGAAGTGCTCTGCGGAAAACTGCTCACAGTAAACAGGATGCTCTCGGTTTTTCTTTTGACACCCGAAAGTATTTTTTATACGATCGGAATATCCATATCAATCTGCATATTACTTTAAAACATACCTAAAAGGTAATTGAAGCTAAAACAGTAGGTTGATAAATATAAACACAGTAACGCATATAAAAATATTCTTGGCCAAACTAGTTTTTGTTATTCTTCATCTGAGATTTGAAATCTGTCTTTGACGAGGTTGTTGTAGCGTCCTCTACCTTTGTGGCAAACACAAGGAGTGTTTGAGTTTAAGACTTGATGCTTATATTCAAAGATTTCAGAAGGTCTGGCGTGTCAGAAGACTTCATTATAAAGGGAGGTCAAATTCTAGTCTTACCATGACCCGCATATGAAATAATGTATGTCACACAAAACGCTTAAGCAGAAACCGCAAAGAAAAGTGTTTTCAAATCGGAGATGTAGATTAAGTCCATGACCTGTAGCGGTTATGAATTATGTTGCTAAGCGTCTCCGCTAACTTTTAGATTGGTCATTTAATTTCTCATTCTGACGTATACACAATTATTGTGTACCGGCGAATGCATCACGAATAAACAACTATGTTTAAAAGATTATTTTGCCTTTAATAATCATACAAATTCTTGTACCTAGTACAATGATAAAATAAAAACATTAAAAAAAGTAAAAAGGATTACTTATATCAAAATAAAAATTCTCCAATCCTGGAGACGGAGTATGTATTTGTAAGCAAAAATTAAATAATATAAATATATTATCTATACTAATATTATAAAGCTGAAGAGTTTGTTTGTTTGAACGCGCTAATCTCAGGAACTACTGGTCCGATATGAAAAATTCTTTCGGTGTTAGATAGCCCATTTATGGAGAAAGGCTATAGGCTCGAAACTTACGCAGGTGAATCCGCGGGGCGCAACTAGTAAAAGATATGCAAAAAAAATAAATACATATATTATACGTTAGTCTTAGTTTATAAATTCGCTGTGGAACTATTATAATAAGTGTTACAAATATGTTTGTCAACCGGTGCACATTGCAAATGGTTCTATATTCAGAGTGCGATGGTTCTTAGAATTAATTAAATAGCCACGTGCCTTTTACCCACCCACATTTTCTTCAGTTAATTTATAATTTATGCACCAAGCTGAGTATTTTGTACCGTTACGGGATACTACTTAATCTAAACCACAGCGGACCACCGTTGATACATAACTGGATGTAGAGTGGACATTCCAGTAATACGTCCGTCAAACTAACGCCAATAATAATTAATTATATCTAATTTATACAAAACATTACAGATTCTTAGAATATTGGGTTTCAACAACAAAAACTCCGGGCTAATGTGTTGTTTATAATTTTATACTAATATTATCGCAGAATTGATACATTTTAATATGTTACGGGTACTTACGATATGCGGTTTTGAATTTATTTTTGCCAAAAAAATAATGTGTTCTTGTTGAAAACTATGCCTGACTTTACTCAGTGTAATGATGTCCTGGCATTGACAAAAACTCTTGAAGCTTTGAAAGGACAACAGCCGGACTTTTGTTATGTTAGTAGGCAACTAACAAGTCCGCCCGAGTCACTCCTTACAAAAGCGCTATTGTTGCTAAAAGCACACTAACCTACTTTAACATTCATTGTTGACAAGAATTGTACAATCCATCTCGTCTATGTAAATGTGTCGCGTATAAAGATCGCTGTTACGAGATCGCGTTAATCGATCAGAGATCATAATGATATGTCACGATCAGAACGTTATTATATGATGGCATGTTGAAACTGAGATGCCTTATAATAACACACTATGCTATATTCACTCTTTATCTGGGATCTTATTAAAATCCCGCTGACTGACATATGGCAAAGGTTTTTCTTCACCATCGGAGGCGACCTAGACGATACATTATTAGGTACTTTGATCCAATTGGTGAAAGATGATGGTTAATTAGCCAACACGTGTCGATTATTCACACCTTTCATAAGGCTTCCAAATAGATTTAATGAATGCCATACGATGCGTGGAAGCGCGTATGCAAAACCACAATTAAGTACATGTAAGTGTTTTTACGTTGTTAATTAAACAACGTAAAAACACTTACAGTCAACGATTTATGACACACACAGTTTATAACGCACACTACAAAATAGGAAGGAAAAAAGTAAACGAGCGATTGAAAACAGTGCACAAGAGCAAAAGAAGAAAGAGAACCCCACAGAACTATCGGTCACCCATTTAATTCCTGACCGGGCCTGACGTTGCTTATCCTTGTTCAGTCTACTCGATGTAAATTAATTCTCTGTAATTGTTAAAATAAAACTTTATTCTACGAATTTTCATATCATTATGTTAAATCTGTCTAGTGAAACTAGTGACTCGTTTTTGTCACTTTATGTTAGATCGCACCTGCTTCGACATGAACATGTTAGATATAAAACCTAATTTAATTTAGGATTTATTGCGTGCCGTTGGACAGTTATTATAGGTCGGATTCCACAACCAACATTCATAGGGCAGGTGTAGGTTCAGGAATAGGACGATTTGCCGTGTATGTCGAGTGGTCAAACCACCGTGGGAACGCTGCACCTGCCGCGTCAAATAAACGCTGTCGCAATGGGAACGGCTCGGGTAACGTCACTCTTTCATATCACATATGTGTGCATTACATTTGTCAGATTCTTTACTACACCTGTGAGAACATTTCTCAGAAAGCATAGTCAACTACCAAGCGAATTCTCTGGATTTTTCGTATCAGAATTTTATAATGATACTCCTTATGAGTTACGAAGAAATTCGCACGTTATATAATACGAACGCTTGTAAATGAACCCTGCATTTATATTTACAGACTTATTGCTTATCAGACGCGTGTCGTATCAGACAAAAAAAATATCTTGTAATAATTATGATGACGTACCTACGTATCTACCGTAACACAGCCGCGCTATCATAATCTTAATATATATAAACTACGTGTCACGTTGTTTCTCCGGGGTGAACTCTTGAACTACTGAACCGATTTCAATCAAATTTGCACACCGTGTGCAGTTTACCAAATTACGTGCCACGTTGTTTGTCCGCTATCGACTCCTAAACTACTGAACCGATTTAGATTGAATTCGCACACCGTGTGCATTTTGATCCAACTTGAAAGATAAGATAATTTATCTTAATCTTAACATATATAAATTACATGTCACGTTGTTTGTCGGCTATGGACCCCAAAATTACTGAATCGATTTCAATGAAATTTACACACCGTGTGTAGCATATTACTAAGACTCCGTTGTCCGTCAGTTCGTCTGTACGTCTGTCTGACACCAGGCTATATCTCATGAACCGTGATAGGCACGCAGTTGAAATGTTCACAGGTGATATATTTCGTTTGACGATATCACAACAATGCTAAAAGCAGAATTAAAAAAAAATAAGGGTACAACAACCATAGAACAATATTAATAACGGCAACAGGTAGACGTTTGAAATATTCACGGAATATTTAGATTTATGTTCATTTTGAAAATAAATAATCAAATGAAAATAAAATAAATATTTAAGGGGGGCTCCTATACGACAAACGTGATTTTGCCGTTTTAATAGATAATGGTACGGAACAAGAGGAGGCATTGATTCAAAAAGGAGAGTTTTCCCCATAATCAGATATATTATATTTTGATTTAACTCGGGTTGGATATGCAGAAAAACTATACATTTTGCTGCCAGATAATAACACTACTTCAAATATTGTATACAAAGAAATATTGAACAATTAAAATAAACATAATAAATCATAATAATTTTGATATTCACTTTAAAGGCAACAAACAAAGGTAATTTCACCAAGATTTTACATAATAGAGCATACATGTTACGCCAAATTGGCATTCAAATAGATACATATGTACATACATACGCGGTAAAAACATAACCCTCCTTTTGGCAGTTGGGTAATAAACCCTAACATTTAGTACAAAAGAAACACACCAAAAATATTTTAATGCCCAACGAAGTGGGCATGGGTCTGCTAGTTTTATATAGAAAAATATGATTTTGTCACACGAAAAAACTTTAGTATCACATATGTTTGCTTGCTTGACGTTAATTTATATATCGCCTATTGCAAAAGTCTTCAAGTAACATGTAAAACATGATATTTACAAGTTTAATTGGTCATTACAGTTTTTCTTACCTTTCTTTGGGTCCATATTGAACTTCTTCCTGCCTATACTCATCTGTTTGGCTTTGCTGTTTTGCTTGCATTCTTCTTGGCCGTCGAGGGCCTCCAACTCGGCGACCACTTCACCGAGTTCATCTTTGAGTTGCTGTAAAGATAGAAACAAATATTCAGTAAAAGAAATTCAATACACTCAAAGAATTAAATTAATCAAACGTAATAATATCTTGATTGTGATTTTATACATTTATATCTAATATACCAAAAAAAATTAATCGTCTGAAAATATTGAAAATAATTTCAAAAAATAAGAAACCAAATTGAAAAACGTCGAAAGTGTGTGCAAATTGTACAATAAGGAACGAAAATCAATCGAACGGCCTATTCGCAAATCCGAGATCAGTCAGTCTACTTTCCGTACGGTATTTCTACATGAGCAGGCATTCCCCTTATTGGTCCCGGCCACAAAGGCGACAAGGTAAACCACAAAACACACTGATCTACGTTTACGCTCGGAATGTTCGATTCCTATTTAGACTGTCTTGCCTCGGTATCCGCTAATACCTTTGAATGAGCTTGACTTCACTCGGTTTTCATCCTTCAAAGAACCTTCTTCACCTTATCGAGTCTTACGTTGATCTTTAATGGCGACATTCGCATTAGCTATGTTGCGAATGACGTCTTTCACGTGATTGATTCAAGCCAATTTTGATCGTATATCGATAAACATGCAGAAAACCTAAAAATCCTCTATTGGTTACGGTTTTTACTGAATTATAACATGCCCCAAAATTAGGTCATATACTCCATAAAAAATGTTAACTTTAAAAATGTAACAATAACAATGCAATTTCCAAAGCTTTTCAATCAACTGCTTCAAATAAACTCCTATAAAATTGCAGTACAAAAAGTATCATTAGTGTATTGAATGAAATATCGTGATATTATTATGAGTTTCTCGTTATGACACAATTAATGAATCTAAATTGGAGCGTGCAATTGTTCAGCCGAACGTCTGCAGTCACAATGGATGAGAATTCACCAGATCTAGTGAGATCTAGACTCCAAATTACGTAACGAACAATGCTAATGAACATTTCGTTGAATTATTTCCAAATTCATATTTTAACATCGTTTTATGCTAATGGTGATGAAACAAATTACAAAACGCATTTCCTAGTAGTGCAATCAGCGAATGTGCTGAAAAGAGCCTCATAGCCAAAAATCAGAGCAAAATATTGCTAAGTTCAGTATAAAATAAAGCGTCAAAGCTTCACCGATGTGTGTAATATGTCCCGAGGCGAGGGTGACTTAGAAAGTAGTTCGCAAACGTGGCTGACATAAGGTTAGTCAAGGATTAATGAAATCATGACTCTGTAGGCACCTACTTAATAGCACGTAAATGCCTAATGTCTAAGCGGACATGCAACTGCAAGGCTGCTACTTACGCAACCCATGCGTGCATATTTTTCCATCTACGTAACCTACGTAACTAAAATTATGGAGTAACTATTAATCTTCTATTAATACTTAATACTTCATATAGAATTAACCATAAAAAGAAATTGCTTTGTCATCAGACATCATAGTTTTTCAATGAAAGATTATAAAACAGTGATAGACAAGCACTTAAAGCTCTGCTTATGAAAAACAGATAATACCCGACATTGGAACATCGTATATTTGTCATCACAGTAACAGATTACACAATGCACAAATAAAAAATAATAATCGACGGTAGCAAAGATACGCACGCGAAGTGGCGGACAAAAGCCAGTAAACATAATAAATCATATCTAAACCTCAACCCGGCACAATACAGCCGCTCACAGCCGCCACGCTCTGCCAGCGACGCGCTAACATAATTTGCGGTCGGCAACCTATTCCCCCTAGGGACAACATACCGGTCTTCCTTGTCTAGACTATGAAATAATAACAGAAAAAGCCATCCACTTTATTCCTTTAAGTGAAAACAATTTCTCATATCCCACCGTATACACAGAAAGCAACGCATTTGCTTATAAAGCTCGTACTCAACCACCTGAACGTTTTAATTAAAGGAATCATGGCAATAGTTCAAGATATGAATCAAATTAAACGCTTAAAATTATTTAACTGTTCTTATATTTTAAACGTAGCTGCGACGGTTTGGTTCAAATATTTTATTTATGAACAAAATGTAAATAAAATCTTGTATTAAACGTGTTTAAATATGTACAGAAGACATCACAAAGAATTACCAAAGGAACTTGAAGACAAAGGAGACGGCTGAAAAGACAAATATCAAGTGTAGATTTCCCGTACCAGTTAGAAGTATTCTATGATTGAGAGGCAAGTGTATATCACGTCTGTCTAGACAAGTTTTTACTTTAAACCAGAACCAGGTAAGTAGATAAGTTTCTACACGAGCCATTCCTATAAGTTGCAATAAGAAATCTCAAGAAAATCGCCTGTTAGTACACTTATTGCAATAAAAAAATGTGAGTTTTAATAATACAACAAGAAAAGCAAATTTAAATAGAAAAGGTGACATGACACAAGCTTATTTATTTATTTCTTATTGATACATTGCTTCTAGTTTCTTACTACCACATTGATAAAATAAGTGTTGCCGAATAATATCAGTCACACACGCGCATCCTGTTTTTTCATTCCGTTTCATCATCCTTGGTAATGAAAATTTCTACGGGAAGATGTGAAAGGAGAAAAATCCACAAAGGATGCTGACATATTACACGGGAGTAAGGAGAAATGACGAAATGGTAGAGATTTTTGATATAAGAGCACTGTGAAAGGTTACGCCAAAGAAAGCTCTTCAATGTTAACAATTGCAATGGTGAAAAATCTCACGGTTGTACACAAGTACTAAAAATACAGGACGACGTTTTCACCACAATTCCAAACTTTCTTCAATCACAATTAGTTTCTTATCTCCGTATAAATGTATTTGTATATAATTGAACCTTTCACCGATAAAGTGAATGTGGTTGACGCAACGTCATTTCTGAAAGTTACTTTATCTACAAAAAAAAAGGCGTTGTGACAAATTTAAGCCTCAATTCTGATACAAATATCATTGTTTACGGTCCATTATCGACGTAATTTTCCATTTGACATGCTATCTATGAGTTGTAATTGAGTTGATTTTATCTCGTCTAGACGTAACGAAAGACCCACCTCGACGTAGCTATCGGAAGACTTCAATTCGCGTGTCGTTCTACATTCGGTATTGCCATCAGGTATTCAAACGTAATTTATATAGTTCAGCGGTGATGTCTCGTGCCAGGCGACGCCACGGGCATCAACGTTTGTTGTGGCAGACTACATTTGAATGCGAGGCGTGCTCACGTCTGTTATGAGGCGATTAACATTAAAAATTATAAATAGACTGCGGCTACTATAACCGTTACATTACCACAATCCCAAATAAAAAAACAAAACACGAGTTCCGAGTTCATAAGCTACAACGTAATTAACCGAGAACGAAGCGCGCCAACGGTTACATCGTTTTGAAAAATGAACGAAACGCAACATACCGATTGAATCTCAATTTGTTTAATGCTCAACATGCAGATAACGACAAAAGAACGATGTCTGAACTGACGAAGCGTAACAATTTTAGTAATAGAGATAGTAATCGCAAAACTGCGTGTGCAATCGTTAAGTTTCTAAATTCAAAACTTTCGTGAAAGATCATACGAGACATACGGTATTTTGATATAATTATTTTAGATATTACAATCAAGTATGATGTAAACGACAGCACTACACTTTGCAGTAGTAAAAGTGTGACCCGAAGATTTAGATGTTATGTCATAATTCAGTCATACTTTCCATTAAGTAGACGTTACGATATGATCAAGCGGAGGGTAATTACTATAATACCGTAATCTCTATTATTTATGATCATAAAATTTTATTATCCTTTTCAATATTAAGCATTGACATTTAGCATAATGAAAACCCAAATTTCACTTCATAATATAGTTCAATGGCAATATAAGCTATACAAATATAATTATTGACGACCCGCGTGGCGGAGCGGTCACCATACCGGTCTGACACGCAGTGGGTCCCGGGTTCGATCCCCGGCCAAGCAGACATCTGAATGATGAGTTTAGATTCTGTTCTGGGTCTGGGTTTTTGTGTATTCATCTTTGTGTGTCCATTGCACCCACGACACAGAAGAAAATCCTACTGTGAGGGTTTATAAGGGAAGAAAGCGTGTTTCTTTTTCTTAAAAAAATATGATTAAATTTATAATAAAGTTACTATGTGTAATTTAAAACATGTATAATAATTATCTTTACGTTTTTTCTCTATCGACATGAACAATAAACATACACCCACTGTCTAGCAAATCGAAACACCTAAAGCGTTACAGTTTGTGCGAAATCGTTACATAAACCGTCAAGATCTCCGACGAGACGCAATGATTGACACTACGAGTAATATGAAAGGACCTCAGAGATTCATTGAAAAATGGATCATAAATCTATATCAAAAGAGATCCCACAGCGACCAATCATTTAATTCAAGCTGCAAAGTTCTATTTGCAATTTCATCATGTATGGAACGAACGGTTCATTGGCGAAACGCATTAGAGGTGGTTATTTAATTAAGGACAGCTATATCCAAGGGTGGCGATACTAAGAACGTGTCATCTGAAAACATGCTGCGAATAAATCATAACAGAAAAGTAATGCTACTCCTCAACACTAGAAACACGGCAAAATCTACCAAGACGGCGGGCGATCAAATGATTTCTCGTAATTAATGTTCAGAGTAGTGTTTATTAGGATTTATAAAATGATGTTACAATAAGCTGATCACAATGTGATGTTCATAAAACAATATTTAGATGCAGATTTTACATTTTAAAAATTTATATGATTTTTTTTTATTGAATCATAAAGCC
>MOOZ01001513.1:456613-469464 GCA_002930495.1 Cecropterus lyciades | reverse complement strand
TTAATTTACTACAGACAATTATTAAGAAGTCGTAATTTCTCCTCGCCTGTAATATCTTCGCCCACTAAAGAAAAAGCCACGATGACAAAGGCCACCTGCCTATACATTTTAAAAATTTATATGATTTTTTTTTTATTGAATCATAAAGCCTTTTTACGCGCGTCAAATACTCTACTACTATTATTTTTGTATCTTTTTTTTGTGTTGAGCGGTAGGGTACATTAAACTTCCACGGCGAATATTAATATCGATAGCTCTGATTCAACTGAAATGAAGTGAAGTGAATAAGTCTTTCATATACAATGAAACACGACGTTCGGCACGCTAATTACATACAACTACAATTAATGTCAGAGTTCCTCAAACATAATATGTAGTTCATTTAATCTCCACGTTTGAAATTGCGGCACTTGCAACATTTGGATTTAAAATTTTACCGCGGACACTACTTTTGAGATTATAAAATATACTTATATCTTACAAAATGACAAGGTTCTATGTAATCCTTTCTTTTACTGACGACCTTTAAAAATAATAATTAGTACCTCTAAGATCTATAGATACGACACCTACGATAGATGACATTGATGTGTCGTTGGCAAATAAAGGAGAGCGAACGCGAATCCTTCGAGACTTTCCCCTATTAATTCACTTTCCCTGCGTTGTATTTAGTTTCAGTTCCGCAGCCAGATCCGCATAGGATTGTGTTATGGTTGCATAAAATAAGAAAGTCGAGGAGAGCTCGTCACATATTCTAACGGCCGCTTTGCTTGGACACGCGTATCTTTGAAATCAATTGTAGTACCATAGGAAACAATAAAAAAAAAATGATAGTAACATATTGTTATGGTCAGTAATTTAAGAAGCGCTAGATCGGTATAAATTTTAACTGACAGTTACAAGTCCATGAATGTGCGAGCAAAAATTTATTGTGTAAACAAAGTAAAGAATTCTTAAACTTGATGACAGGTAGGAACCAAGTAACAGAGCTACCAAAACAGAAAACGTTGTTTTGGTTTTATTTTAGGTACAAAGGTGTTAAAAAAAATACATCCGCTTCTGTATATTTATTTTTAAAACAAAATACCTCGTATGCTTAACTTATTGCGATAGCGATAAGAATAGACAAGCTACCTGTTTCCGTGACAAAGTAAATATATTGCAAGACGTCACGAAGTCATGTTTTTCAATAGGGCAAGGTTAGTAGATACTTGTTAACAGCTCGACAGAGTGTCTCCATTATATCGACGTAGAATCGGTATTAGTCGATCAGAATAATCAAAGCCTAATCGATCCATATTAGTCGACAAGCGTTAACTCGTTAAGTACGTCATTCGAATTAACTGTGTGACGACAACGCGATAAGACAAGATTACATTACAATCCGGATAAAACATCTCCTAGTTCAAGCTGATTCTGCTTCAGTATGTATACGTAATCTATAACTACATCCATAACTACATAGTAAAATCATCATCTACCACATCTATATCTACATCCATAACTACATAGTAAAAACAATAATACAGCGACTACGACATCTGTATATGAAGTATTAAAAAGTGATAAAAACGATGCAGATTTATTACCGCGGCACATCTCTCAGCTTTGTCTGCGTAATCTTTTATGTTTACAAGTTAATATTACGTACATTCCAAAAAAGTAAAGCAAAAGATAAATATGAAACAGCAAAAACTTACGCAGTTTTAAGGTAATTGAACTCAACGTACTCAACTATAGTTTTAACAAGGTTTATGGCATACTATTTAAAATACTCTTCCACGTAAGCCGGTTTCCAAAACATTTAATCTTCTCGAGTGTTTGTTTAAATTAACTGGTATCATCAGTAGGTATGTGGTATACAATATATGTACATAGAAGCGTCTTTTTCACGTAAACAAATAGACGAGTGGCGGTATCCTCAGGCGGACGCGCGATTACATACTTAACACCCGTATCCTGGAAACAAGGCACTATCGTTTCTCCTATTCACGTCTTCAATGCAAAACACAATACACTATGCTAATGACCGCCAACGTGTTAATTGTAAAGGCTAAGCGCAATTTATTCGTATTGCAAAAACAATTTGCGCAACACTTGCAATATCACAAAAATGATTGCGACAATCGACATATTAATCGTTGTATATAATATATTTAAATGTAACACAGATGTGACAAATAACCCAGTGACTGAAATTCATAGTGTCAGAAAAAGTTTAATTATATTTCTTGTCTTATTTTAATGCGAGATAAATATTTCCCACCATTGACGCGATAGCGAACAAAGGGGTAAAGAAAAAATTATCATTGATTTAATTTATTTTTTATCGCTCACTTCAACGAGAAATGAGGCCATTGTTTCCAGGTACTTCTTGCTGCAAATATATAATATCCCTTTGACAGTTTCTGTGAACATCTAGAAATATATATAAATCAGTTAAAACTGCTGTTTTCTACATTCATTCATGTATTTGATATGTCAGTTAGGTCATGTGTGTATCTGTAAAGACTAATCTTTGAAACGGCTGATAAGATTTCAAGGGGACTTTCAAGTAAAGGTAAATTACTTTACGTGGCGCGATATAATCTATTTTTAGTTTCAAACATGGCTGAAAATACGAAATTGCACGAAGGAGTGGCGCCTATGTAAACATGTTCATAATAAAAACACTATAAAAATGACGAAACTTTTTTAAACTAGTCCTAGCACCCTTTAATAAACCCTCCGATTTTCTGTAAAATAGAGCAACCTAACAATAGAATCCATTATTATTGGCCGTTTAACGACGGTCCATCGGCCTAATAGGCCCGCTAATGTATGCCAGGCTATTAATAATATAGCCCACTTTCAAAGGGCCGGGCCCATTTACCGCCACCGACATATTATGCTGCTTACATAACCATAGGAGAAATGGGAATTTATAATCAGCACGCATTTTCTTTCAAATAATTAATTATACTACCGCAGGAATTCGCTACGCTTTTCAACGTTACTAGCTTCGAATAAATAGTACCCGATGTATTATACAATAATTGTTCTGGCAACCTTCCCGAGATAAGTTAAGTGTAAGAGTAATAATACTATGTGTATTGTCTGGTGTAACGAAAAAATCTTCTTTGCCAACATTAATTTTTACAAAGAATTGCTTCAATTATCGCCGCCTCGTGGGAGCCACTAGAGGTAAGTTGTGGCATTAATATTGTTTTTGTTCATGAGAAACGAATAATATAATAAATAAACGAGGCACTTTTATTAACTCGTAAAATATATAAAATGATGCCCTAACTCAAGTCTCATCTCAGACATAAATTTAAAATTATTGCAGGCTTTAGGGATTTGGCTAATCCAAAGAGATGTAACAAAATAAATAGTAATGTTTATTCAGATAAACATAATAATAACGATCACACAAAAAAAAAACTAAAATTTACATTTTAGACAAAATGTTAATAAAAAAAGTTCGCATAATAAAGTTTAAAAACAATGATAACAATTGGCAAGAAAAAAAAACAAAAGGAAACGTAAAGAATAAGAAGATTATAAGTAATTTAATGACACTAATGATTACTGTCACTAAACCATTCAATTTATAATAAAAGCCAGACTATTGTGAAATTAGTACAACGGTTTTGTATCTATACTAAAAGATATGTGGCAATCCCGACGAAAAATTTCATATACGTATTTCTTGTATCCCACTTTTTTTCTGCTTCAGATGACCGCGATAGAGAGATTTATCTTTGAGAAAGGGTACTGTTAGGTTAGGACCGCGGTTGCTTTTATCTCCAAGGCCTAAATGGCGTATTTTTATGTGCTTGGTACTTTCTAGTGGCCCAGTGATATTTACGATTGCGGTATGTCTGAACAGCTCGACTGCCAAATCTAATATTATCAGATCGCCCATTTTTGGATGAACTGTGATATTTGCAAATGAATTCGCGTAGACAGGAAAATTATGAAGTGAATTACGGGTTAGATGTGGTTTGGGGTTTTTAGACCGCAAATTATTATGTAGACATGTAGTTAGTCATTAATAATAATATGTTTACGATTGGAACTGTAAATTAGATTATACTTATAATTTTATAGAATGTTTCAATGTGTTTTTTTATGTTACGGTAATAGAAAGGCGAGTGCGGTGTAGCTACAATTAACACATGTTCATTCCCGTCACTGAACATAGCAGTGAACAATGTTTTTACTTTTTTCATTAGCAATCCAACATACCTTCCAGTTCAAAGCGCAACAAAATGTACAGATGAAAACCCCAGCATTCAGAAGCCGCTTACTTACGATTTGGCCTACATTATACGTTACATTCAAAAGTCGGGCAGGTATTTAAAACTTATGCATGATGCGGTTTAAAAAGCCGTAGAGTGTGGCAAATGATTTCAAAATTATTCAAATTAATATGTTATCTACATATTTTTGGCACAAAAGTACTTCATTTGTTTTACAAAAAAGTAGCACTGCGAAGTGAGAGTAGCTTGTTATGATTGACAACAATCAATTGGCTTGTTTTCGTAACGAATGAAACATTTCAAGCATAGCATGTTTATATCGGAAACGACATAATAATCGTCCTTTGTTTTACAACAACAATTATGTTTGTACTATGTCTTATTAATTAATCGGCGTATGCTCCGATTGTTGTGGTGTTATTAAAAATTGCATTCAAATGATAATCATACATATTCATACACCAGGCATGCATATTCATTAATCTTTCCTGAAACGGGGCCAAGAACAATTGGAATCACGCATTATGCAACGCACGCGGTGAAAGGATAGGATGGACGGTACGTTTCAGTTCCCTGAAATAATATAAACATTAGAGTCAATACGAGCAGTGAACATAGTACCATCCCTGTAGTTCCGGCATCAGTATAGGGTTACGGTATACCCTGCCTGTCGTATGAGGCGACTAAAAGGGGCTTCGGGGGTTGCGGGCGGCAAGAGTGGGAGCTCGAACCATTTAGCCAAGCATTCCGAAGACGACGAGAAGGACGACGGTATGTGTGGTCGCATACTATCCTAAAAACCAAATGGTGCGGTGTGCCGAGCCGCTCACCTGGGTGGAGCCAGATGGGGCAACGCACTCAGAGGACTACGGTTGCGTTCCTTTGGAGATCCCGGAGTCCTCTTTGTAGCGTCGAGGACGGCCACCGGGGGTTTCAGTGCGCTAAAAATCTCACATAACCTGGCGCCGCTCCCACGGCGTCGGGTACCTTTTGTGGGTTACCTCCTCGAGAACAAAAAAGAAAGTGTCCTTAGTATGAGTTTATTATGTTTCCTCTAATCACCCATTTATTGCAATATACATTTCACGTTTACGTTTTCGATTTCGGCCGTACCTAGCAATGTACTTTGTTATAATGGGCGAACATGTAAATGATAGTTGTTTTAAGGAAATGTAATAAACACGTACGATATTATTGACTAGTATAGTATCATTGTAACCAGTTAGCACACAATTGTCCAAATATACGCTTCTCCAGATTACGTTATCAACCGGAAACCTCAACATAAATAATTTTATCGTAAATAGTAATTAATTTCGACAAATCGTAGCAAATAGTGCGATTTTAATTCGTAAGATTACACATGTAAAAACACAATAAATTTAACTGCACATTATGTAATAATTATTTACTTAATTTAATGTTATATAAAACGTTCGTTATAAAATTGATACTACCCAAAATAAAACGTTCTACCCAAAACGGTTCGGTTTGTATGTTATGATTTGAACATATTGAAAAGAAATCTTCAAATCTCATATCTTTGGTTGGACTTATTTATTGATTAAATAGTACATTGGTTATGCCCTATCAAACCTACTTGTTAACTCTGGATTATTTGAATGGCAGCTACCCTAGTCTTCTCACTGATATTTTCTCCTCTCTTCGTCTCGATTAATCCCATTTATAAGAAATGCGAAATTTTTCTCGTGCTTCCGCCCACCTGGGTTATGTATCACGATAAGATATATCTTATGTGTTAATCCAGGCCATATACTATTGTTGTGGCAAATTCCATCCAAATCCAGTCAGTTATTTCGTGAAAGAGTATCAAACACGCATACATCATGACAAACTTTCGCATTTATATTAAGTAAGATATTGTTCTGATTCGAAAGAAAAGTATGGAGTACATACTCGTACTTACTTGTATCGGAATGTCCCTAGTTCCGAATATATAAATTTCGCATATAGTTATGTGATATAGCTAAAAATATTTTCAATTCCGTAACCTTGTTTGGTCGGTACTATTCTCAACACTTAATCTATAAAGGTGAACTGTTATTTGCTCGGACTATCCTTTAGTTACTAACTAATACTAGTTATTAACTAAAGGACAGTCCGAGCACATCACAGTTCTTGCATAACTTAATAAACATGTAGACTCGCAAGAAACTGTATTAGTTTCCTCGACCTCCTACGAGTCAACAAGTTCGTCCGTCTTCCATTAACTGGAAAACTTTGTTTATTACATATCATCTTGATTAGATTGTTATTGACATGGTTAAGACAAAATCCTACTAGGAAGAATACTTTACAAACAATCCATGGTACCTGGTAGTAAAGAAGGACGAAAGTATTATTTGATTACGTAGATAACGTCCCCCGTGGCTCTTTGACCGTCAAATGTAACATACAGAGGTTTGTTTCCTGGCCAGCAAACTTATGAACAGTTTGGTATCACTTCTAGATATTTGTCTATAAAGTTATCGGAAACAAAAGAAACCCTGTCGTGTGGAAAGCATTTTCGGTATATATAAAATTATTTCTATAATAATTACACTATTCAATGAATAGATATCATCTTTCATGAAGTCGATTAACGAAACTGATGATGAACGAAAAAGATATCTTCTATTTTAGTTTGCAAATTACATGTTAAAAACGAAAGTATTTTTTATATTGTCAAAACGTTGTTAAATATTATTTTGTGACTGACTAAAATTAACATTGCCAGAATATGCTTTTTTTTGCAGAAATCCAACTGCTCCAACTGAATTGCCCTTTTTGCTAATCACAAAGCCTCTAACATTTGTAAAGTACCTACAACACGATAATTTCGCGAAGGTCGTTTTTGCGGAAACATCGCACCTTACCGACAAACATCTACATTCTCGAAGTTGGATCAGATGAAGTAATCCGTGAAGAATTTGTCGAGAGTCAACATCATTGTGCGACAAGACAAATCTGACCTTCAGATGACGTTCCAAGAAAAAGACATTTACAAGTATACATTGAATACGTTGTAAATAACTTCTGCTTTGTGTCATTATCGTATTACCAGTTAGTATATTATAGCCGCTACGTTATACACATTTAAATAATTTTATTCTTGTCACACTCTATTTACTTGTATATGAGGCAATGTTCTAATGTCCTTCGTTAACTAGTTCTATTACAAAGTGAATGCTGTAAACATAATAATATATGTGAAAGAAATTATATCATAACGTACATTTAAACTGTATTTGTTAATAGCACTTATACATATCGCACAGTAAGAACGAAAGGGACCGAACTAAAAATACACAAGTCAAGCGAATTAAAATCTGACGATTTCATGCCAGAAAAGGGCAAACATGTTACATCCCTTTAATAACCGCGGGTTTTTAGAAACCTCCCAAAATGCGAACATTGTGAAATTATGACGAAATGCAATTCCCAAAATGTGAGAATTTGACGAAATGCAATTTTCGGATTCGGTGACCGTGCAATATATTTTATGACAGTAGTATCAACATCCCATTGTGATGGTTAGTCAATTTAGGAATTAAAAATTTTACTTTATACTTACGAAGTTTCACATGTCAAGTCCGTCTTTGCGGTTGAGAGCCAACCCTGAACTATTTCAATTCTTTTCTCAATTCAGTTGCCGTTGAGAAATACAAAAGTAGGCTTATGTGTTCTTTCATTACTCTTCAGTAAAAACAATGGGTAGAATACGAAACCAGAGCCCCCATTAAAAAGTTCATCAACGTGCAACGAAGCTTGTTAAATTTAATAAGAGATATAAGGGCTTTTCAGACGAAGTATAAAATACGTATAATTAATACACACAAAAAAAAATTAAAACATACCTTAAATTACAAATCTATAAAAACATATTACAATTTACAAATAACAAGGTAAATAAATAAATACAAATAAACTTAAGTTTCAGAAATTTTAAAAACTTTACCGTTAAAAGGGTCAAAAGAAAAAAAAATTGGAAAAGGATAATCCATACGACGGTGATACCTGAAGTCAGTTTCAACTAAATTATCCCAAACTTATTTTAGAGAAGCGCTTAAAGTAAACACATGTTTAGGGATTATTAACCTCTAGGTACCTGTCTGTAGTTTTTATATAGGACGGTTTTTTCCGACGCTAAAAATAAGATTATGAATCAGAGTGGCTACAAGGTACGTTCAGTAAGGTTTTTATTTTCCTCGCATAGTTTATTTCTTTCACAAGAATGCTTTAATACAATAACACTATATATACTTCGTACAAATTTGTCATATAGAACACTAAATTGTTTCTGACACATTAACGGTAATCGGCAATAGCCGTTAAGATTCTTTTAAAAAACTACTTATACGCCTGCATTCCATATGCTGTTGGTATTTTTAAAATATCTATGCTAATATATCAAAATGAGATGGTTCGTATCTGATTGTGACTTAATCACGCAAGAACCACTGTTCCGACTTACATGAAATGATGCATGGATGTAGCTTATTCACCTGGTCAACTTATAGGCTACTTTTATTTCGATATTTTGCACCATTTTAAGAAGGCGAGTATTTTTACGACCCGTAGCGAAGCATGAGTATAAGTTTGTATTTAATAAAAAATATTTAAGGTATCAATTTTGACACGTGTATACATAAAACATTATACGTAATTTCAGTACATTGATTTGTAATAACAAATAATATTTTATTCATAATCACTCGTAACGGCACTCGTTTGAGTTATTTCGAAATACATTTATGTCAGTGTGTTTTCTATTCGAACGAAACTGGAACGTGACACGAAATGGTGATGACGAAAAAATATAAAAACCCCAACGCATTCAATATTCTCAGTAATCAAATTATATGGTGTATTTTCCGTCAAAATAGTCAAATAAAATATTTTTAGAGTGGTCTGTTTACTAGCTTTCATTATTCTAAATGATATTGCCTATGTCCAAACTGAGACGATTTTAATGATATGTCATACGTCACAATCCGTCAAGCCGTTTGGGATCTAGCGCATGCCAAAGACATGGTCATATACAAAAATTCGTACATACGCTCCAAAACATTACCCTCCTTCTGACGCAGTCGGGTAAGAAAAAATGATTTAAAAAAAATAATAGTATTCATATCAACGTGCGCTCGAATCCAGTGACTCAGTACATAACAATTCAAGGCATGCTCGATTTGCTTACGTCAAAGCTTTCGGCCATTCCAAGAATGGAATAGAGCAATAAGCCAATTTTAGAGTCTTTTTACCCGACTACGTCAGAATAAGGGTAATGTTTTTCGAGCGTATATATATATTATATACGTGTATGTATGTATGTTTGTTTTTTGTATGTATGTATGTCCATTTATTTGGCACGCGCTACAGTCCAAACCGCTAGACCGATTGTGACGTATAATATATCATTAAAATAACGCCTCAGTTTCAGGAAAAGGGCATAGGTTGTATAAATTTAAAAAATGGCGTTTGCAAATGGAAAAAGAGGAGAGCGGGACGAATGTTTTTTTAATATCACGACAATATGGGTATCAAATGAAAGCTAATAAATAGATCATTCTAAAAATATATATATTTAATACTTTAATTACACCATAAATTGACCATTAAATTAAATTTATCATTATGTACAAAAAATCTCGTTTTAAGCAGTCGTTTTTTGTTTTAATATTTTTAACAATGTTACTGGTTACCACCAAAAGTACTTGCAAGTTTTCTTAAAATAACACCTATAACTTCACCCACCATAAAAATCAAAGCTACTTTTAATTCGTATTAAACAAATATTAAAAAGTAATCATATTTAAATCTAAAAAATCATTTTAAAATGTCTTCTTCATAGGAAAAGTCTAGAGATCAACTGAAATAGTACAAGACTGTAAGTGTTACTCTTGTCATAATTTCCATTTTAATCTCGTCGCCCCAAAAATAAATAGATACAGAACATAAACCATCAACAATTAACTAACATAGATAAATACATATATGTTATCTTTCGATTTGAATCATTCGAATAAGGATATCTTTAAATTAATACTGAAATAATATAAACAGCATAAAATAAAATAATCTATCACAAGCGTATTTTTCTTTTCATTCAATGAGCAAGAAATACAGGGCAAGTGCAAACAAAACGCATTAACGATAACATCTATTATTATTCATTCCTACATCACTCGATGGAGATTGTAACCAGTCGCTGCATTCTTGACCTTTCTGACCCTTGCCTTCATTTCTCGCCTTGCGATTCAACGTGCATAAAATTTTATTGAAATCAACACTATTTTTATTTTTCATCGTACAAGTAAATATATTAACGAAATAATTGCAGGCGTGTTGACTGCAAATTCAATATTGATATAAGATCAGTGTTTTCGTCGTCCTACAATATCATGTAAATTGCTCACGAACCGTAATTTTAATTGTTTTAATCGTTGCGATGAATAAGTAATAACGTAATTAAAATAATCGGTTGAAATATTGTAAGACGAGTTTAAACCACAGCACAAAATTTAATTAAAAGGACATTCGTTGACGCTATGGGCGCCACTGCACAGAACGACTGAACAAACAATGGGCTTATGTTTCCGCCAGGTCAATAAGCTGGTACAAAACTGTCACAGGGTTCCTTGGATTTACGCATCGGCCATCTTGCAACTGAACGTAAATTAAGACCTCTTGCAACTGGCGCTTGTCCAAAATTACCTCGCTTCGAAACTCAGAAACATAAACCTCAAGTTAAATCTATACGAAAGACGGAACGGAATATAAAATTAGTCAATTAGTTGCTGTTGTTATAGTAATTTTGCGAACCCGATTTCGAGACGAGACATTCAAGCAAAAATTTCAAAAATCTGCATTACAATGCAAACTATTGTGAGAGGTCGCCTGGAATGTGAAACCTTTAATTTGTCTCCTTTCCGCTCACAAATGGACGGCGTACAAAAGAACATTTCAACCCGGGGCACCAACTTTACGCATTGCATTCATACATCGAACGAGGGCTAAACAGACGTAACAAGAGAAAAAAAAGTATTCGCCGGGGGAACTAATGAGACAGCTCGTATGGGAGCGGTGGCGCGTGTAGCATATGCAAAGCCGACGGCCAACGCCCCCACAAAATTAAATACCGCCATTGACATCGACCTACAATGAAATTCGAAACGCTAATGAAATAAATAAACCTACGTGCCTAAACTTTAAACTGACGGACTTCGCTAAGTGTACACTTTGTATTCTGTTTAAACATTGGATTGAAAATGAATATGACATGGGTCAACTACACTTTTAATAATAACTGAAGGGGAAATACGGCTCATAACGACTCCAATGACTCATTTTTTATTTTATTGCAAAATTTTATATCATAATTAAAATATTGTATGTTTTAATCACGACGACGTGATAAACCACTAATTGGTACAATCAAAAAAAACATTCCGTATTTTTTCTTACTTTTAGCTCTATGAATATTTATTGATGCAAAAAAGAATCATGTAACTTTACTTGTGTACTTTAGGTGCAATAGTCCAAATCTAGTTTTTCTTATTTAACAATAGAATTAACATAATTTATCAAACCGTTCGGTGCAAACGCGAAATCGCTGTTATGCAAACGTTTCACAGTTACCTGCTATGGGAACTCAATACAATGGGGATAAAATTTGTGACGAATTGCAGACCCAGATCTCATAAAATATTCTCAGAAACCAACGAATTTGTTTCGTCCAGGAACTGTACTCTGTTGAAGCAATTTTAATGAAGTAAAAGAATAAAGCGAGAGATATTGAGATATTTTTTATGAAATTACTGTCAAATGAGTCGTCGCTGACACATGAACACGCAAACAGAGTGATGTTTTCATTCCCTAGCTCATTATCCTTATGTGCGATATAGCATTCAAAACGTATTTTAAATTATTTGAGTGTATATTTGTCATAATCGAGGTTTAAATGGGAATGTCACGAAACCGAACGGAACATAATATCATGTCTGTTAAGACACGTTTTACGCAAAAATTGTAAATTTGACTATGAATCGGATATTTCATCTTAATTGAATGAATTGATCCTCTAATCAATCGAAATATCCTGATTGGGTTGGTTAAGGTAACGAGATATGCTTATTATTTGGTTATAATATAAAACCAGCAAACAAGCATGCAGTCCACATGATGGTAAGTGACCACTGTCGCCCATGGACATCTGTAATCAACCCCAGAAAAGATCAGTTTTAACTGAAGTTAGCTACAGATGCGTTGCTACCCATGAGGACTGTGTTGGAGCGCCTCGAATAAGTATATCTCCCTTACCACGTCCTTCAGATCAAAATACATCAACATATAACACTGCTGTTATTAGGCAGAAATAGGTATGTAATTATTACATCGTGCGTTCTGTTCTATCGTACGTGACCATAAACAGAGTCCAATAGATTTATAAGAGATCTTAACTAACAGTGAGAGCAGGGCAATTAATTTTTCCAACGTCGTTAATAAAAAATATTGTCCATATATAGAGTAGCGTTGCTTAATATAACATAATAGGTTGGGGAAAAAGTCTTTTCGCATTATAGTATGTATGAACTTGTAATAAAATCT
>MOOZ01001513.1:428339-456541 GCA_002930495.1 Cecropterus lyciades | reverse complement strand
GAACAAAATGGTACATACATACTTTAGTTAAATGTAAATAAACTATATTAAAAATATTTTGAATTTTATTAAAAAATGCGAAGAAACTTTTTCCCCAACCTAATATTACTGGTAGTTACATAATATATTCCTTACCATATATTTAAGTGACCATTGCTTTAATCAATACCTTAAAATTTGATACAAAAGCTTATTGAATTGATGATAAAATAATTGAAATAAATTAATATTCTAAAGTATGATAAAATAATCAATTATTGTATCATACTTAAGAATATTAATACAGCAGTAGGGTAGGGCGGGGCTGGTTGAGCATGGGGGCACGTTGGGCAATCGAAATATCTCGAAAACTATCCGCACGCGTAGGAATAGTATGGTGAAAAGAAGATGTGGCAGGGGAATTCATCGCTTGGCCTCCAGTGGCAGTTTGACGAGCGAGTAAAGCACACGTGAGCATTGTTTATTTTGTGACCAAAAAGTAAAAAACTCAATTGCCACAAATTTTCGTGTGTGTCCAATGTTATCTGTTTTCAGTCAGGTAAGTATTATTCTTCCATAAATTTACTGTACTTTTGATAAACATATATAGAGATTCTGGCTATAATTCTCACCGTTTTTTTGTAAACTCCCTTTTGTGTTAAAATTTCGAGTGTAAGTTGAGCAACACTTGCCTTAATTTACTCCCACAACTTAGAACAAAAATAATTTACGTTTTTGCTTTTTTTAGGATGCAGACTTATAAAAGAAAGACAACAACAACTAGAAGAAAGAGAAAAGCTGCTTTATTAACAAAATATAACCTCAAAGCCAAAGAAGAACATATAAAAAAAAGAAAGAAGAGTGTCTGTAAAAAAATATCAAGTCAAGTGACGGCAGCTATGATCACGATTATTCCCGTTTGATTTGTTGCGAAGGCTATTCAGAAAGTTAACCAGGAGAATATGTTATCCAGTGTCAAGTTTGCAGGGAATGGGCACAAAGTGTGTGCCAGGCGCTGCTCTTACTTTCGTTTGTGTCAATTGCAACAGTGACAACGACGATTAAGTTTCTTAGACCACTAAAGAGTTGATTGTCATACAAAAAATATTTCATTACTAGTTATCATTATGACGACCCGCATGGTGGAGTGGTCACCATACCGGTCTGACACGCAGTGGGTCCCGGATTCAATCCCAGACCAGACTTAGCTAGACATTTTAAGTGCTCAACTTGCCCCATAACTTTGCTCAACTTACCCCACTTACGGGGTACGTTGAGCATGTGTGACTTTCTCCATTCCAATAGCTGTAGCTCTTTAATGTGTTTTATTGGCAGCAAATTACTATAGACACTTTTTGAAAGGGATAAATTACTAATCCATCAGGTTTCAAAACAATGAGACTTATCATTGAGGAACTATGCATATCAGCTCAAGAGAAAAATTGCTCAACTAGCCCCGCCCTTTAATACCCGGAGGGGCTGAAATACTTTATTAAAATGAACAGTCTTAAATTATAAAATATTGACGACAATTTCAAGTTGCCATTCAACTTTTTTCGCTATCAACTTTATTAGGAACCATCGTATTATCAATATCGTAATATCATTTCTATTTTACACTACAGTACAAACGATTAGATGACCTTTAATCCTTACAAGTAATAAAAATAAAAGTTCTCCGTATCTGAACATCCCACATATTTGCAAAAAAGGTAGTTTGCAGGACTGAAAATAGGTAATAATAGATATTTCTATATTTTTCTCAATTCAATAAAACGCATAAAACCAAAACTACAGAATTTAAGTAGAAGAAATATAGACCGTAACTTAAGTTCACATTTAGATTTATTTCATTAAAATCCATTAACATTATGAAAAGTTTACGTTTTAAGTTACAATTTTAAGTTATGTTACATTTTATAATCCCAGTAAGACTGTATGGAACAACTAGTACTATAATAAACTCGTAGGCTTTAATCAAAACAGTCTAAACGATATTCAAAACAGTCGAACACTTCATTCAAAAACGTCAAGAGTACCGCGAAAGTAGTTCATAACTCAAATTTGTATCGTTGGACATGTTATTTGTTTACTTTCAAGTGGTGCGATAAATAAGCCACATGGCGGGGCACATGGTACCATTGGATGGTTGCGGCGACCGTGGCAATGAATTTTGATCTTAAATTAACTAGGAAACATAAATTACCATAAGTCGTATTATGTATATTTGTTTACTTAATAAAATCTAATTTAGAGGAGTTTAATTTACGTACTTATGTATGGTAACAGTTAACGCACAGATGCGTTGTTACCCCTGAGGATTAAGATCGAATGCCTCGGAAAGTATGTCTCCCTTACCACACCCTTCAGACCAGAACACAACAGCGCATAACACTGCTGTTATTATGTAGAAATAGGTGTGGCGGTGGTGCTTCCGGAGTCGAACAACAAAGAGTTCTACCACCTTCAATTAGATTACAACTCCGACGACTAAATTTGGAAAAAACTTTTTTGTAATACAAAGTTAGACAAACAACATAATATTTCAATGTTAAGTGCAAGCCACGAACATCCAAAGTCAAGTATCGTAGACCTACTTAGGTCCGATCACAGATTAAGATGAATAATTCTAGTAATGACCTCTGAAATTTTATGTTAACACCAATATGCATAACAATCAGAATCACCTGCAACAACGCTTCAAATGCTAAATACAGTATTCAATTACAATTACCTTCACAAACAATGCAATTATCTTTTTGAGCACAAAAGTAATTTTGTAATTGTTTCGAAAGAGCTTTATAGTGAATTAAGACTTTGTTGCACGATGTGTTTCAGCGAATCGAATGCAATATTCTCAGTAAATTAATTATTAGACGGCAATGCAACAATAAACTGCTCATTTTACCTCAGGCGAGTTATAGCACTAGACGTCGTCACGATGACCCACTTAGGGCGATATCCCGCTGACAACACTTAGGAGCAATTCGGGTTGTAACGTACAAAACTGATTGTCACCTCCATAAGTAGATATATACAATTAGAACGATTTCGCCTGTTTTTTCTTCATATAAGTAGCTTAATACCCAGTTGTGGTTTAATCATATGGTATTGGTGAAGTAAATAAATTCGGCGATAGGCGATATGGGATAAAATGTACCTACAAAAAAACTGAGTTTCGCCGTGACCACGATCTAGGTAACTGGGTCAAAATATAGGCAAAAAGAAATTCAAAACCCTCTATCACCCGTAACATATTAAAATGTATATCAATAAATATATCAATTCCACCATAATATAAGCCTAAAATCATATATTAAATAAAATTTCTGATACGTAGAAATGTCCCTATCCACAACCACGAGTTATATTTGAACTTTTATATTTGATTTTATGTTTAAAGTAGGAACAAATAGGTATTCAGCCCGTCTGATGTCAAGTGGCAAATCCAGACTAGCTTTATCGAAACAAGACCATCTGTCTGCTAAACTATCGATCAAAATCCTTAATAATTCATATTATTTTAAAAGCTTTACAGATTATTCATGACATGATACGTATTCATTTATTCTTCTATACTTATAATTGTACTATTTTAATTTCAATTATAATTGTTTCAAAGTTTTATTGCAAGCAAGATTCCATTAGTTGTGTACCATTTGATAATTAATTGACTACGAATCACGACCACATTCTCTACTTGTGTCATCATCATAATCAATTACTCAATGTGTAGGTACATATTAAAGCTAATAAGTGTTGTATCTGCAGTTGCGAAATTCAATGCAATTGAACGACGAAAATATTATTCGGAGACCGAGTGAGGATAATTTCATAGTAATGATATGCTAAAAGCTGAAGTGATTTCGGGTCATGGACATAAGATCAACCCTGAGTAAAGAAGGATTCAACGTCAGACTCTCGTCAAGCTTCGGACATGAAAATAAAGCGTCATATACGAGTAAGTAATCGGTGTCGCCGACAAATGCTACACATATATTTCTGATTAGCTGTGCCCCGCGGATTCACCCGCGTTTAAAATTAGGTCACATAAGTTTAAAATAGTTGTTTCCAAAGAAACATCTATTTTAAACTTAAGATAAAGGACAAACTTAAAGATAAAGGAGTAACTTCTGAAAATAATAGATTTAGTTGAATAGTAAAAACATCACATATTGATTGTGTGACTCATGGAACTGTGATTTTTATATGAATTTCAAAGAAACAAAAATAAGAAACAAAAAGATTTAACGAGCTAAACGTAAACGCTTTCTACACTCATAGCCCCTTACTAGAATTTTCTCCTGTGTCGTGGGTGCCATGGACACACAAAGACGAATACACAAACACCCAGACCCAGAACAGAAATCTAAACACATCATTCAGATGTATCTGGCCGGGGATCGAACCCGGGACCCACTGCGTTTCAGACCACCCAGTATGGTGACCGCTAAAGCTAAGCTTAAGCTGCCTTAATATTTCACTTAACTCCAACCACCGTAAACATATTACTTAAATCAATTGTAAAATTAAATATTATTTATATTCCACGAAATATTTCAAGTAACAATAAAGCATTACTAATCAATGAATGTTATTGTTAAGTACGTATAATTACTTTTGAGAATTAAAAATAATTAAAATACAGCCGATTACAGATTACGAAATGTTTCTTCACGGACTTGTGGTTTTCTTTCAACACAACATCTTCATTAGCCCCGAGTCATGTAATTTACAATGAAACCACAAGAACTCCAGTACGCAGTATTCTCGTGTATGAAAGGGCAACGCAAAAAATAAATGAATAGTATCTTTGGAAGATATTGTACATAAAGGCGGCATGAAAAAGACCAATTACGTCTTTAGACCCTTTAAACGCCTCTAATGTTTCCCGCGGGACACATGAATTATGAAAACACCCCAAAGAAAACATTTTATGTAAATCCCCCACGCTGTTATGGTACGTTACGTACCCAAGTACAAATGTCAATTTGATAAATATACCTATAGTTTTATGAAATTGCGCTAACCATTATGATTGAGTGAGGACTGACTTACGTTACCTTACCGGGGACTTCTTACCCTCCTAGCCTCTCTTATACTACGGCCGTGTCAGCGGTACGGGAAGGGGTGAGGACAAGGGATTTTCAGGCCTCGACGGCCTCTTTACCCGGGCAGTTCTCTAAGAGGTTGAAAATCTTGGAGGGGCGGGGTTGACTTTCTGGTCTATCGGCTGTATGAATTAATCCTCCCACGCCGATGAACTTAGTTTTAAATCAATGATCGGATCTTTGATTTTTTGAAGATACGTGCTTATGAGAATTCAATTATCACCTACTTTAATGATAAAGGAAAACATGGCGAGTTCTCATTAACGATCTCACAGGTGTGAAAAGACTTCGAACTCACAGTTAAGCCAAGAACGCTAGGTTTCATTATGGTTAGAAATCTAAGACTTGAAGAGGGACTGAATTAGTTCATAATGATGATGTTAATGACGATACTATTGAGAAATATCACCGAAACAATTTGAAATCAATCTTTTGATCAAATAAAACTTCATCTAGTTTGCAGTACTGTGTTAACATAGTGATAGCAAGTTCTCTTTACTCCACACGATTACCTTACAAAAATAGCAAAGTTATGAAAATAAACACACTAGAAGAAGTCAGTAATAAAACTGACTTCTTCTAGTGTATAATATAGCTACTTCACAGTGTTAATTTACTAGTTACAGACCCGCCATAAAAGCCACGAGGAATCGTTAAACTAAAAGTTCACACATTCGTTACGAATAAACTCGTATACGGACAACATTTTGCTTGAATTGAATACATTCGAGATGACTCAATATACCAGTGTTCAATATGAGTTACATGATGTGTCAGAACAAATAAGAATCCAGTTGTATCCTTTTTAAACTCGATACGGCCGGATGCGTCAAATCAAAATAACTTGATTATTGCTAAAAATTGTCGATAATAAAGACTGCAGCAATATGAGCGTCGTTTTAGTAAATGAGTGAGTTGTTCCATAAGGGCTTTCATCAAATAAAAGTTGCAGGTTGCAAATCATGATACTTGTTCATGATTTTCAACCTTTTATAGTCCCACAGCTAGTGCGCTCCCCATCATCTGAATGCGAAGTGTTTTACGTAATAGTCCACCACACGAACAAAGTCTCTATTTGTAGGATTTACACACGTTTAGCTTACTTTAACTTTAGGCAATCTCCTAGATGGCCTCATGCCGTTTTCCACCGTCTGAGATTAAATCCGGATCTAATTGAGAAGAAGTCCACATCGCTAGGCGAAACCGTACAGATAAATAAAGTAAATAATTCTTGGAATACGAGATGTTGGAAAACAATTTCAATCTGAAAGGAAATTCACATATTAAAAAACAATTTCCTGGCAACACACTATAGTACACTCTCCCACCCAACAGCGGGAAAAAAGTCGTAAAACAATTCGTTAATGAGACCAATGACCATCAACGATCCACACCCGCTATCCCACAAGGTCAAGGCGCCTTAAGTGCGCTATTCCCGGACGATGTTATAATTGCCAGGTACTACATATTACATTTTATGTACAATAACATTATTTTTGGCTTATACGTTTTCCATAATAAATACATGGAAAAACCCAGAAAGAATCATAATGCGACAGAAAACGTTTCCGAGACTTGATAACCTAAAGACTTAAGTACAAGTGCTCTCAAATTGACGAAATTACTAGATGGTGAGGAAAACATAACGTAATCAAGGCATTTATGTTTAAACGGTGACGTTTTAACCATCATCAGTGAAAACTAGCGATACATAAAGAACATCTGCTAGATATTACATCACTGCATCGGAACGCTATCATCATCGTCAGGGAGAACTATCAGTCATATGGAAATGACTCTTGTTACGCATCTATAACCTCACGAGATGAACCAACGCAGTCGACGACCGCGCTCCTTCAGCTACCTCGACAAGGTCAAAGCACCTCCCCGTCCTGACGCCAGCTATTCCGAGACCGCACGCACAATGCTATTCTATTTGTGTAATAATTAAAAGCCGAGATGAAAAAATTAAAATTTCAAAGCCGCCTGAACCGCCCGCAATTTATGGAGTCGAAATTGATCGAAGATAAACAATCGTAAATCTTAAGTTCTACCTAATAAAAATAATACAATTACACGTTAAGGTATGTGTAATAAAATATAAATGGCCCTATCTGCGATTCTCGAATATAATGTTCGGTTAACGAAATAAATATTTACCGATAAATATATGACGTTAAATTAATAGCCAGTCTGGCTGTCTGCATGAGGCCATTTAACTAGAAACCACAATTATGACCACCAAATTATGTTATTTTATTGCTTATTATCTATAAATATTGTAGGCTGAAGGTATGATCTAATATTATAGTACCTATTACACTTTCGAATAAAAAGTTGGTATCCCATACAAACACACCTACAATTTATAATTTAATACCCGTGCTTCGTTATGTGACAAAAAATGGTTTGACTCGCTAACCGTTAGAGGTACATGAAAAGTGATAAGAACCTCCCGGATAGAAAATTAAATGTTAACCTCGTGCATGCCATCAAATATTTGCTACCTTTTAGCGTTCTCTTTTTATTTAGATTGGAAATATGAAAAATTTAAACCAAATGATGTAGTGACATCACTAAAATAGTCGCCATTTTTAAATACAGCACAATATCGAAATCAAAAGTAGCCTATAGACTGACGGTTAAATAAGCTACATCCATGTAAAATTTAATGTAAATCGGACCAGTGGTTTTTGCGTGAATAAGTAACACACAGACACACACCATCTCATTTTTATATATTAGATTAGCAGTACAGATATGTCACCGAACGTTACTCCAACCAAACGTATAAGTTTGAGGGTTCGCTGTTATAAAGCTACTAGCTCTAATACATACATACAATACTGTGTATACGTATATTCCAAGACTTACTAATAAAGTGTCGACGAATGAGAACACTAACACACCCGTGTGATATGATAACACATGTCATGAGCGCGTGGTCACGCAATAGCTAATACGGCTAATTGGTTACAGTAGCATTAACTGGAGTAAGGTCAAGTACACACGGCAACTTAAATTTGAGCGTGATATTGATTGCGGTGTGTTCTAACGGCATTACGCTAGTAATCCGCCTAATTAAAGGCGCTCACAACGGCGCATAAACATCTACAAACAAACAATTAAAAAGCCTGTACTGAAGTCAAGTGTTTGTTTAACATTTAATGTATGTTGTAAGAGACTATTAAACCTCTCTAGCTTGACCCATGAACAATATGCTTCCTGCTTTAATTAGTGTTGAAGAAAAAATTACTATACTCGTAGTAGTAGTAGTGGCTCACGAAAATAAAGCACGGTGTCGCAGCACATTGTTTTTTTTTTGTTATAAAAAAATTGTAAAAATAATAACATACTAATGTTTAAACAAATATTGAGTTGAAAATCAAAAGTAGAAGTCTATATTTTTATTTAGCAAATTAATTACACTTGCTTTCCTTTTATTTTAATATACATAGTTACATTATGTAGACATTAGGATCTGTTTTTACCCTGATAAAAATGTGATTCATCGTTTAAGTACGTCACAAGAGGGAGACCACGGACCGGGACACGACATAATAAAGTTTGTGGAAACGCTGCTCTATAGTATTCTTTATAATTTAATTTATACAAAACATCACATAGACAATATCATTAAGACCGACACGATTTAACCAAATTTATCTCCTTTACAAATCTCACTACTGTTTGCTTTCAAAACACCCTACAAATATTTTACTTTATTTTTAAACGTAGGTGAAACCGCGAGGCTAGTGAGAAATAAATTCTCTAAACCTACAATACACAATCCCAATCACACTAATTTCACACACACGTACACACTTTTCAAGTTAACGCCCTCGAAATCTATGGCAATGTTATTAAATGTAAAACGTGTATATTTCCATTGGCGACAAATTTAACTCAACGTTTAATGATCCCAGACTTGTTTTCAAAACACCGGCATATCTGAATAAACATGTTTATAGTTTCCCTGACTTCTCATTTGATACCTAATGTATAGCAATAATATTGGTATCAACTTTACAAAAAACAATGGGGCCGAGTTCAAGCGCTAAGGCAGTGATATAAAATGTAAAAACCTTCACAAACAGAAATTAAACCCTCCATGCGACTTTCTCTCTCTCACTTATTAAAAGAGTAAAGCTTTTATGTACGAGTGATTGTCTTCTCGAGAGTATCGAGATTAGGCCAGACGAGCATCGTGCGCGGCCGATTGTAAATCCTCAAAACTAAACTCATGTAAAATTAGTATGTAGTATTACTTTAGATTTAATAAATACTTTAGCAATATTGTGTTAATATTTAAGATCATATTAAGGAACTTCGTTCATTTTATTTATAGTACGAAAGTAGCAAACGAGCATGCAATCCACCTGATGGTAAGTGGCTACTGCCGCCCATGGACATCTGTAATCAACCCTAGATAAGATCAACGTCTAACCTAAGATTAGCCACGGATGCATTGCTACCCCTGCGGACTGAGATGGAATGCCTCGGAAAAGTATGGCTCCCCCACACCCTTCAGACCCGAACATAACACTGCTGTTATTAGGCAGAAATAAAGTTCATATGGGGGAGGTCCTTCAACCTTACACATATCCCTACTTTTGACTCTCTTTTACTTTGGTTTTAACTTCTCTATTTCAGTCTCAGTAAAATTGCAATCGCGTTGTACTACAGCCAGACGTCTGTAGATTGAAATGTATGCCGATAGTCAAATTTTGGCATAGTTCGGAATGCGGGAAATCGACGTTGTTACAAGTAGCGGCGAGAATTTTTCCTGTGCCAATCGCAATGCGGATAACATTGGCATTCTCTCGTTATCACAACAAGGCCGTTATGTACACCAGAACACAACAAGATGTTGTAATTAACAAATAACCATTAAACGCAAACAACGTACATTGTACAAAAGACCGATAAAATTAAAACGTCTGTTTGGAAGTCCCTTTATAAAAAAAACTGCCTCATTACAAACTCGTATGCTTATTTTCACGGTTCCAAATCACTACCTCATTTAAGAATCTGACTATCTCATAGAAGCCGAGATTTCTCAATCTGCGTACAAAATTCATATTTACTTGATGATGAAGATGACACTAAAAATGCAAACTCATACAAATAATCATTTGTTCGAGTTTGCATTTGATGTAACGTTATCCTATGTAAACGTAGACATTTTTCGGTCATGTATATAGTTTTGAATGGAACAAAACGCAAAAATCGTTTTTAATAAACAAACAGCGGACTCAGGATTATTTTACATTTGTGCCAGATAATTTTTGTACCAGAAATATGAGGTTGAATGTAGTACTATGTGCATTTTTCCATGCAAATTTAAAATAAACGGGACAAAGAGGTATGACGAGTAGTGTCACGCATGGTCAGTCAGTAGGTACACAGGCAAGTTGTTACGGCTAATTAATCTATACAAAATAAATATAAATAAATGAGTGCATGTAATATTTAACCGACTTCGAAAAGGAGGCAGTAGTATGTTCTGTGACTGTATGCATTTTTTTAAAGTATGTTTATCGTATTTTCCTCCTATTTGTGGACCGATTCATGGACCGATGAAAAAGAATTTTGATCGTCTTTTTTATTCAAAAGAGTATACTCCTGTGGTGGTCCCATAGAAACCAAATTAAGATTTGATGACTGGATCCCAGGCAAATTGGGTGCAACCCTCAAATGTTGTATGCATTAACAATGTTTTTCATATATTTTCTAAAGCTATTGAGACATTTGCATATAGTCGTCATCATCTCATGACGCTTAGCTGATAAAGGAAGATAGAACTCTTTAATGCTAACCATTAAAAAAGAAGAAGAAATTGTACCATTACTAAGCAGAGATTATGTAATGATTACTAAGCAGAGATATACAATGAAAAATTTGACGTTGAACTCCTCAACCCTGATGATGCACGGGTACTGCAAGCCTAAGTCATAGGAGTTAGCCATTTGGTCCGTACGGATATATATTAGGTTTATTATGTAAAGACATATAATAAAAAATTTAAGATTTAACTTTTCAACCCTGATGATGCTGAATGCTTAAACCGTAAAACTTAGCTATTTGGTGTTTAAGTATTATGTAAAATAATATTAGAAAATAATAAATAAAATGAAACATCATCTAACCAGAAACATAAAATAAAAATGTTGACCTTCAACACTTCAAGCCTGATGATGGCGCTCATATGCTCGTGGGACATAAGATTCGTCGTCGTGTTCTAGCGAAATATGTTGAGCGCAGACATTGGGACTATGTAATGTGTATGTACTAAACCAACATTTACTTTCTTTTATTATTTTCTACTTTTTTGTGGCATAGAAGTCGGTTTCTAGTTTTTGTATTTTTTTTTAATTCTGGCTGTTTTCCGAGCTCATATACATATTCACATAAATTATATGAAGCAAACTTCAAAGATTTTAACGGAACTTTTCAGTCTATGCTTAAAAATTCCGGCAAAATCATCTATGATTTTACGGAAAAACATTGGCTGCCTTTTCTCCGAAGATACTGCCTACATATTTTTGTAAAAGATAAAAGGCCACGTACGGCGGTGCACACATGTGCTCAAAAATATAAAATGTTTTACGCTAGTCTAATAGGTAGTACAGGATACAAAAACAATTACATGAAGACCCAAATTATAGATGTCATCCTGATTAGTTAGCGAACCCACTGAAAGCACTGCATTTTGAAAAATTCACATTATTCCACCCGATATCGCATTTAGCATTCGCAACTGTAGTTGTAAATAAAAAACTCTACGAAATCCATCGTCAAAATTGTTACAAACTAAAAAAAATATTACAGAATGATTTTGCAGTGTATACAATAGTGCAGTGCCACGTAAACTGTGCCGAATGAATGTAACACTACCCGCGTCGATTCGCACTTGAAAACTATTATTGTCTTACACATATTATTTGCACATGTGGACAAGATTGTAATAAAGTGATCGTGTCACGGGCTTCGGCTAAATAATACGAGGCTTTAAGTAATGACATTACTAATCCAGGTCAACGGGGCACGACATGCGAGAAAGTTCAGTTTAAACCTTTTATGATGCAGGTACAATTGAACCTTACTTTGATGTTTTATATTAAATTACATTTTAACATGGCTGAATTCACTCGGGCGTCATTAAATCTATACACGGGAACCCACGTAAAAGTATTGCGAAGTTTGTTAAAAGGTAATTCATTTTCTGTTATTTTAGTGTTCATAAACATAAATTAACGGCCTTTATTTTGTTTCTTTTTTTTACTGTACGTATATTCTTCATAATCGTTTGTGTGACACAATGGTTTTTACACTGAAAATAACAAATGTTCCAGTGAAAAACAGCGCAAACCACCGCCAAAAAGCTCGACATCATAAATCAAATATTTCACTCCTAGACACTGTAGTCTAGACATAAACGTCTTCCAAGGCTGAGGCCAATCTTTAGTTCTTCCGTGCCAACTTACGCGAAATATGACGCCACCTAGCATGCAGCAGTCCCACACAACCTTTTTATATCACACCTCTACTCAAAAAACCGTTTACTCCAACGGTCATCGTATTTACAACGTGATTGGCCTCAGCCTTTTAAGCAATGTCTAGAAATGTTTTGGATTTTATCCTTTCAGCAGTGTTTTTAAAAGTGTGGGTAACGACACCACGAGGTCTCAAAGCCTTCATACGAGGGTCACAAAGCCTCAGTGGCAAAGAATAAAATATCGACATAAACTTTGAATACACATTTTGAACTAACCATTTAAAAGGGTTGGTCGACGCAATCAAGGTAAAAATATGTGTTTTAAATACGTAAATATGTTTATATCCATGTTATAATTGTGATCATAAACAATGGTACAAAATAAAAATTCAAACGAAAAACAGTAGAGGATAGGGGGTCGCAAAATGTTTATACATAACGAGGGATAGTAGATTGGAAATCGCTGCCTTACAGAATACAGACAACGTTTGAAAGGTCGTACTACATACAATAAACATATATAAAGCTGCGTACCATTAACCGTTTGTCATCCAGCTATACGACATACCAATGACATGAACAATCAAAGTGCATACATTTGCAAACTATGTCTACATTTAGCTTTTACTACTTACTACACGCCACTCCTTAGACATGGAGACTTCGTACAGCCTTTGTATGCGAATTGAGCATGTGTACTTATTATTCGAACCGAGTACCTGGTAAATAGTTTAGTTTGAAAACGAATGTGTGAGTCACGCGGTGACCGCAATCGACGCGGTTAGTTGATTATATGTATATACATGCTACGTACCAAAGTCGTAAAACAAAACAATTTGCAATATTTTGCCGATACATCGATTGAACTCATACATACCTAACCCCGTACATATATGACATCATTGTAGTATAAACTTACATCTATTTTACTTTAACAATTTAACTTTACTATCATACTTTATGTGGTTGTTTCGCAATTTGAGTTCATGGCACGCTGTTGACTTTTAATTAAAAAAAAATTGGTTATTTATATGAGTAATATTTTAATAATCAATCTTTTGCCTTTTATCCTCTATTCTATACATTTCAAAACATTTGTTATTTTGAGCATGAATATATGCCACATATTAAAGATGTTGAACCAATTTTGATACGTCCTTTTAATAACATTTCAGAGGTTCGGTTCGGACTAAATTGGTATAATTACGGATCGACTTGATATACTTAAGTCGGTGTTTTTCAAGGTGTATGGCGGGACCCTAAATGGGGTGACGAATTCCCCAATAGAGAAAATACTATTATACCAACTTCGAAAACATTTTTGTACTAACAGTTTTAAGGAGAGGCGTCGCTAAACGATCTGGGTACTTAATTAATAATGATGTATTTAACAGACCTTATTATAAATTCTACGGATCTACGGATTTCATATTTAAAATATAACATAAAATACAACCTACATGCAGCAAGCGGTGGGTGTTCAAGAACTATTGTTACATGCTGTAAATGCTTGCAACAATAATATTAGAAATTTTTTCAAATACGTAGTGATAGTTAATAATTATTTCACAGAAATTTGGGCTTTTATATAAAAAGTACTGCACTGTTTATTGTTTCAAGCGCCGCGTGTGTAATTAGGGCGCGCAAACATTCTTTTAGTCAAACAAGCCATCGCATGGGCGACGGAGACACGCCATTTAACTGGGTTATAATACAACGTTTAACCATTAATATACTTAAAAATAAGTGGCAAACAACCATACAACGTAAAAAGGTTGTTTTATCTATACAAGCTTCCTTCAAATGCGGATAGACGACTGCATCTAAGATAGTTCAAGAATCTATTTCCTAAAAAAATATGGACATGACTTCACCCAAGAATGAGTTTCATTGTAGCCAACATTCCAATACTATGTAGTGTGTGAGTGTACTTAGTATTAGAATGTTACTTAGAGCAGTACTTAAAATAATTATGGCCAAAACAATTTTATTATTTTTATACGAAAGGTTTGCGTAAAAGAGCATATTGAAAATTTTGTTTAATTAAAGTCGTACAGACATACAGCTAATTTTAAATTAGAATAAGTACCGGTGACAATAACAGCGATTTGCATACAAATGTGAGGTGGAGCCTGTGCTCATCTACATATAAATAAAGTGCTGACGCACTCAAGTTCAACATTGAACCCAAAACGGATTGCCCTTGAAAATTCAAAATTAGGAGATTTTTACTTGTAAAATATTCGAAGTTGTAAAAAACTATCAAATAAGAGTGTTAATCTTTAGGCTTTCAAGATGTCAAGATTTTTTATATAACTTAACATAAGGGCATACCTACGTACGAAACAGATTTCGTATTACTATTTCTGTCGTTGAAACTCCTCATAAATTTAACGCCTTCCACGTATTTCTTGATTCAAAAACATTTTGTAACAATATATGCGAATAAGTACATCTGAATTAACTGTAGGCGTTGTGTATATACTGTAACATACGATAGCCCTGTAAACGTCCATTCTGTGAATCATAATGCGAGTGCCTACATAAATCTGTGGGTTGGGTTTTCACAAACTAGTGTATCCGGGCGATAAATAACGAATCGAGTGTGACCGTGATAACGTGATAAGCGTGAGAATAATATTTGTCAACACTAAACTCGGACGTCACATTTACAAAAACATATCAAAGCCAGTGAACAAAATTTACAAGCACAAACAATGCAAACAAATCATCCCAACTGCAAAAATAAACGGTGCCTAAATAAATACGCCATGCTTGTACAGTGAAAATATAAGTACATAAACCTAGACATTATAGATTAACGGACGGCGGTAAAAACATTAGGGGAGAAATCACTGAATCTTGTGTAGTCATCGTTTCGCACGCAGACTCAAAAAGCGTGATCGATCCAGCGCATTTGGATATGCGCCAAAAGTAGTTTCCAGCAGAGCGTGCCCACCGGTAAACCAACTTTGGGTGACATTTATATAGGTTGTGGATTATATGTATACAGACCAGTCTAGTGACGGTGGTGAGGTCCCACGCGGACCTAGTCTTGCCACGCGATTGCGTGCCATCTTTGCGCCTGCCCAGTGAACCGTAACCCGTTGGGACGCCGTTTTCTTCGCGTTTACGACGCCCGCCGCGTCTCAACGACGAAAACCAATTGGAAACGGACCCTCGACGCTCCTCTTCAGCGGGCCCTGGCCCGTTCTTAATAAACATAACTCCACGAGCGCTAACGCACTGCGCACATTACACTCACACAGCGGCTAAGATCCGCACGAACACCGATATTAGTGAAGCTCAAATCACAAATACCTACAAGCCCAAAAACACACATTAAAATAAAATAAATAACGTAAATATAACAAAGCAAAATAAAATAAGTGGAAAACTGCATGACTAAACGTCGGCGATAAGATTCGTCGGCACCTACGTTACGTTGTTGCCAAAATAGAGGTGGATGCTATGGTACGACATGGAGTTTTGTTTTGCGGTGTACATAAAGCATCGTTGATAGTGGACACACCTGATCGTAGTCGTCGTCATAGGTGCGAGCGGCGCGGGCGCATCGCATCAGCACTGGCCACCATAGCGCGCCGCACAGCAGGCGAACATGCAAACACATCGCGCGCCATACACTTCCCGCTAAGGAACGCACTCGACTGAAGAGAGGCGCGAGCGCCACCGGAGATTGGCACCGTGACAACTATACGTATTATTATTATTTCCTTATCTTTCTACACGTCTGCATGTACGACAAAGACCCGATTCGCCACGTTATTGTATATCTTTTCATTTCAAATTTTATTATGAAAAAATGTTGTAGTTACACAACAGTGCGTACATTATTATAATCTATTAAGTCATATGAACGGTAAATACAGTATTGCAATATTGATCATGACTTGTTTGAGGTTAATACAGTGACACATAATGAACAAACACTGTAGGTACCCACTATTATTGTTTGTGTTGTTGCAATCTGAAATCGACAGTTGTTATCAAAGCTGACAACGGCAGCGCGGAAGTGGCCAAAGGAAACACGATAAAAACGATGAACGGACCATTGTCCACTTTCAGGGAATACAACAGTTGTTTTCAAAGTAAGTTGTTGCAATGGGATCCTGCGATCCAACAAACTTAACCTTTTATTATAATGGGCCGTTTAACTCTTTTTTTTTGTCTTGACATGGACCAATCGTTATAAATGACCATCGTTAATAATTGAATTGCCGCATGAAGATAACATATATAAAACAATAAGCCGTCAAAAGTCGACGACAAAGGATCCCCTGTTTCACAGACGTCCTAGTAATTAGTATTTATTTAGTATTAAAATATACAAAATATACATTATATTTAATCTTCGTGGAAATTTTTGGGATTTTGGAATGAAGAACCCTTGGTTCGTGAACATTGACCTAAGCTTTTGTTTTATGTCTATTGCGTGCCAATTATGCCATTTATGTGCATTGGGTGATTCACAGTTTCTCAATCAAAATTCCTAGTAATTCATTGGTGGTACTAATAACCTGAACATAACAATTTAAAGATACGGTACCTACTCATTGAATGAATATTTGCTTATAACGACCTTGCTTGGCGGCGCCACGATTGACGCCGGTATATTAAAGAATAAAATTAGACAACAATCAATTGTTTCATTAAAATCTCGTTACATAAGAACGCAAGTGTTCAATGTGGAAGTTAGTATTTAATTATACCAAGTTGATATATAATTAGACACTGCCGAAATTAGGCAGACACTTAGCTGTAATCAATACAAATTGATCTTAACTTTGTATTCCTAATTGAGAAACCAAAATATTGCGAATATTTGTTCGTTTACCACCAAAGCCTGGTGTTTTACACAATTATATCTGAGTTAGCTACGTCGCAAATTGCTATTAACCAGAACTGGTTATTAGGAATTTTCTAAGTTATGAAGGGTATAGATAAGTGTCACAATGTCAACAATATAATAAATGATGTACGTAGAGGCAATGAATCATGTCTGTAATTAGGTAATGATACCCATTATTACCGAGACGACATTGTCTTCATACAAAATCCTTTTGAATTTTGAGATACATTATCAACATTTGCTTCAATTGAATGTGTTATTATGAATAATTGTTGCAGGTTTAGAGTACACATCATTGTGTAATATTCCTTCGCTATACATTCTTGTTATTTTCCTCTTAATCCACTACAAATTGCGATCAATTAATATTTACCGCAACAAAATTATTCATGGCATAAAACTAATTTAGTACCCCTAAACTTTTCAAAGTAATTATTCGATAATAAAACTATTTCAAAAATAAATTAAAATAATTAGAGTGATATCATAAAATAATTCCGACGACCGACGGGCAGTCATAGCAATTTCCACTTATCCGTCTTATCACTTGTAAACTTACAACTGATTGATCACACTTTTCGCGACTACGACACGTTTATGAATTAAACTTTATTGAAAATTTCAATTCAACAACTTCACAGTTCGCACTAAAGTTTTCCTACGAGTCACAGACAACTTCCGATACAGAGATATAAAGGTTCAGTATAATGTTGGCGCACACAGCGCCACCGTCCCGTCTCAACGGCCCGACGACCCGCCAGTAACTGAGAACCGCGTTGATAGTAGCTCTACTCCTCTACCACACTACTCTACATGGCTCTCTCTCGGCCGTAGTAAACTGTGCATTGAAAGCTTACGTCACGTTGATCCGTATGTTTTGAATGAAAGGACGAGGGATACTATAAACTCCCACTATCCCTAAATGCATTCAGAATTGAGACGCCCGCATAAAGATCGCAATATCAACTAAACGCGGATTTCCTACATAAATGAATCCAAACAGGAGAAGTCACCATGTAAATTAAATGTATTTTATTCGATTGTAAATCGAAATGTTTCCTTTATGTCGATTAATAATAAATTAATATTTAAACGAAATTGATATTTCATTAAAACTACTTTATGCCATGCTTTATGTAAAAAAATATTCTTGCTTCTATTAAAGTTCTTATGATATTTTTTTAAGTTACAAATATTTACAACAGTAAATTGTTATTTACACTGAATTGAATCTTGAATTATTTGAATATTGCAACATAATACAGTATTTAAACTATTGTAATTTAATTCAGTATTATTGTAATTTAATTAGTAGTATTATTGTAATTTAATTCAGTTCATTTGAGCTATATGTTATGTTATGGGTATGTGTCAAATTACTCTGCTAATTGGGCCATATTCACTCTTATTGGCAACAACATATGTATACATCAATTTCAAGGCATTATAAATATTATTTAGAACATAATGTTGAAAAAAAAATGTTTAATTAGCCTGCATTTTGAATCATATCAAAATACATTTTTTTTTTTTTATAGTATGGAAGTAGTAAACGAGCATGCAGCCCACCTGATGGTAAGTGGCTTCTGCTGCCCATGGACATCTGTAATCAACCCTAGGTAAGATCAAAGTCTCTTCCGGAGTCGAACCACAAAGAGTTCATAATTATGTTAATGGAACAAATTGAATATGTAGTGCTAGAAGTTGGAACTGTTCTACTGTATATTAACTGAAAGAGTAACTCTTATTTTGTAATAATATTTAAAATGTTTTAAATTTTCTTATGTTATTTTCATTAATTGACACATTTTTTTATTGATAACAGTTGATATCATTGATAGAAAAAAAGAAAATAATAGTTTACAAACAAGAGAGAAAAAGAATGTTTCCAGGCACACACATCTTAATATGCACATTTTAAACTTATAAACTTTAAACGTTAATAACATACAAGGAAGGAAATGAAAATATTATATATATCCGCTCGGCGCTCTGTAAGGAAGCAGGAAAACATTATACTAGCAGGTTCATACTACATCACTGCCAAATATTATTTCAATATTCATCACACTGTTAAAACTTCATCACTTAACAGGTCATAGAACCGTGATAGTTTGACCATTGAGACACCACCAACAAACTTTTTTCTAGTGTGATAGTTCTAGTAATTCTTGCATTTGACTGGAAGGGTGTGTACTGACTTGCCAACTGACTTACATGTAGGTGATGGCTTTAATCCTCATGAATCACAATCCATGTGTGATCAGCTTCAGGTAGAACCCCAGTTCTATATTGAATTGCTTAGATGTCAATGAGCAGCAGTGACCAGTTACCATCAGGTGGACTGCATGCTTGGTACTTCAATGTTATAAAAGAACATAAATCCCGATCATACAGTAAGTTTAAGAAAAGGTATAGCACCATTCTAAAAACATTTTATAAAATATAGCTTATCCAAAAAGCAGTACCTTTCAAATCATATTTGAAAATCTTATAATACTGGACGGCAACTGTCACAAATGTCTTGAGGAAACAACACTTTGACATTCCCTTCAAAGTAAGAAAGTATTCAAATAATTTAGCCACTGTAATTCTCCATCAAACTTCGTCCATGCCCGGCATTTCTTAACTTTATAAATTGGTTACAAAATGTTTGCAACATAATTGTGTAAAGATAAAATAGTATTAAGTCCATATTAATTAAGTATTAGTGCAGTCACTTTGATGTAAGGGGTTTTATAAGAATGTTTAATTTTCCACTTTGTAATATACATGATTTTACAATTTTGATGTTAAAAACAAACTTATAACAAACTATCCTAGTGATAATGAAGTGAATAAATTAACTTGTATATATCATTGTTTATTGGATCCAGACTACTACTTTATCATGTTAATCAAAAACAAATTTAACTTTTTGGGGAAAATTCTTAAACTATACTTATTGGGAAACATAATGTACCTGTACGTAGCAGTGTAATCTAAGTGTATGATTAACAGGATAACACATTAACAAGCAGAGGAAATCAAGGCAAAAAATGTTTTTATAACAGGCAAGCTACTAACCTGGATTTCCAACAGTAACTCAGTTTTCCGACGTCTTATATCAATTAAAGTCTTTTGCTGTTCCGGTGTCAACTCTGAAATAATCAGAAATGGATACAGTAACCATTTAAATATAGAGTAATGGACCTAGCCATTTAGGTCGACAATGTAACTCTATATTTGAAGTAGTTAAACTAGAATTACCGGTGTGTGTAAAAGGGTCCGCATGATTTGTAGCAGCGTTACTTCCTCCGAGAGACAAATTTTCAAATTCACTTATCATTTCTTAATAATTAAGTATAAACAATAAACAAAAGTTTACATCGTTATATCTGACTGACGGACGGCCATATTTATTTACTACCTCATCACTAGTATAGTAATGTAGTGTAGCCAACCTATTAAAATTGCGTTCGTTGTAAATTTGTTTTTTAATTTTGAGATAAAATAATTCAATAGAATTGATTACAATAATACATTAAAAAAATTCAAAGTGAATGCAAAACAAATTTGTGAAAAACAAAAGTGGTGACAATTTAAGTATCATTTATTAAAATCAGGATAAACAAAATTGTTTGCATACAACTGCCTGCTCGTTCGATATTATTAGACAACGGATATAACTTAATTTTACTTTATCATTTATTACGCTTACAAAATAAGTATAAATAAGCAATTTGTTTCAATGCAATATTTGGCAAGGCATTTTTCTTAACATTTATATCTAAGGAACAAATAAAATTTAAATTTTTTAATTTGTTTGTTGTTATTAAAATATAATATCATAGTAAGTCTTAAAAAAAAATTAAGGAACAATAAAACAATTGTGTGCTAGTGTGTGTATTAATTATCAACTGTGAGCTAGAGCCTTTAAACGAAACCCCTATGTTAGGGATGCCGGGAAACTGATTAATCGATTATATTTGTAGAAATCTGTAATCGATTTATCTTACTCATTAGATAATATTATAATTTTTAAATAATTATGCACTGCTGGCCAAAAATCTGCAGCTAAAATACAAAATCTAACAGTTTACAGGTCGGCCAATGAAATTTTCTCACATTATATGTGTGTAAATATACCTTAAATTATGGCTATAAATATAGCTATTTCAAATATACATATATTCAACCAATTTTTTAAAAATATCTCAATTATATTTAAAATGAAAGATTTTTGAAAAATAAATTTATAACGGTATCGATTTATCAAAGCAATTTAATCGATTTTAAAAACTTGCTTAATCGTTTTATACTTCCCCCGAATCATCCCTCTCACTCACCCCCAAGGTCTTCACTTCATGGGCTGGGTTTGGCAGGCAGACCAACCGAACACCTGACCGCTTGACGCAACGCAAGTAATTTGTTGTGTGAGGTGAGATTCAACCTCTCATCTCGTGTTAAAGTGGTTATCTTTTAATGGAATAGGATGCATCTATGCCTGTCCTTTCTATCAACTAATTTCGTACCGTGTTTATTTGAGCTGCATTAATATTAAATTTGTAAATATATTTTATGGTGTGAAATAAGTGTATTTCGTTTTAGATCTTTAACTGATCACAGGAAGGTGAATTTATATTAGCTGGTGCTAAATTTACAAGTTAAATAATGAATGACAATGGATGCATACATTTAAGTAATTTTAAGGCTGCGAAGGGGGCGCATCCATTTAAGATCGTGCATGCATTTTTTGTGTCGTGCACCACGTTTGAAGCGAGGAGATATAAGGTAAGTTGAATGGAACTATAGATCCATTGTGTACCTATAACAGTAACTTTGAAAATTGTGTTATAATATACAAGGATTGTAAGCCAATACATGGCTTTGTTAGCCGTAAACACGATAATCAGCTGATTTCCAAACTTTGACCTATCAGCTGATTGTGTATTGGTTTCAGTTGTGTTTGTATTAATGATAATACTGGTAATTAAGATATTGTTTGCATAGTTTTCACAAAGAAAAGTCATAAGGGTTTATTTTTAATATTTGTGGCCTATTTACATTTATTTATGTAATTATATCTTTTATAAATACTCACCTACTGTAGTCATACTTTACCAATAATTTACATACAATAATTACAAAATAATTATGTAACATTATGTTCAACAAACATATTATTTTAGATAATATTTGTAGGTCTGTAGAAAGAAAAGTATGTAATTTTAAAGCATACACAAAAAAAAAACAAAATAATTATAATTATATAATAAACTTTTAAGGGCATGTAAAATGCAAACAGAAAAAAAACATGTTTATTTTACTGGGCTTTTAAAGAAATAAATATTGTTTAAATAAAAATTGATCTTCTAATACTAACTCTACTTTTTAAACTTAACAGCAAATAAAACCAGACATGTGCGAGTCGGACTCGCACTCAAAGAGACAAATATTATCTTTAAAAAATTGTCATGGGAGTCCCAGAAAAATACATGGATTTTCCTTTTTTTAGTATTTGTTGTAATAGCGGCAAAAGAAATATTGGTAAAAATTCCACTGTCTAGCTATCACAGTACATGATATACAGCCTGGTGAAAGCAGACAGACAGCAGAGTCTAAGTAATCCGGTCACATTTTTACTCTTTGGGTATGAAACTTTAAAAAACAAACATCATAGACATGGAAAATATTTTGTTCACAGGCAACAACATGCATGTGTTTCACATGCGGGAAAACCACTGCTCGCATACATTCATGCTTGCACTGCATTTACTTCGCATGCTACAATGGACACATTCAGGAGCACAGCAAGAGTAGAAAGCACTTCCTGTATGTGGACATATGTTACGGCAATCTATTCTGCGGACAGTGCCAGGATTATATCTATGATCGGGAATTCACCGAAATTGCTGCAAGTTACCGTTTAAAACATGCCAAGTAAGTGTTTACTGTTAATATTTTGCTATTTATACCCTTATTAAATCTGTGATGAATTATTTACACATCGTAAAGTTCAGACTTTACTAAATGTTTATAATGTTTAAATCACTCCAGTGTGATTCTAAATACATAAATCTGAAAACATGTTTCTTTTCATATTGAGTTGGTAGATCCTAGAAAAACTCTTACAGTCTTTTGTTAGTTATTATTTTGTTAAACTTGATACTGCATGTATTGTTTTGTAATGCATGTACACATTTGAGAAAACTCCAGTTCTGTCTGGTATTGATTCCATATGCCTATAGGCAACCGTGGACACTAACCAGTGAGACTACTTGATCATTTTCTACTTCTGTGTTATAAAAAATACTTTACTCTTGAAAGTTTCGATTGTACTTGGATAAATAGTGATATTTATAAATAAATGTAGGGAACTAGGCATCAGTGTGCCATACACTCCATGGCTGCCCAACGCCAATGAGGCACTGGCACTGAAGAAGCTGCGCAAGCGTCGTCTCATCAGCCCCCACACCACCATTGGACTCCGTGGACTTCAAAACCTCGGTTCTACTTGCTTCATGAACTGCATTGTACAGGTGAGATAGTTAATTTTATTATACCTTAATGTTTCTTTATATGTTTCTTAATCTTTGATATGCAATGTATGCATGTCTTTGTGTGTTAAACCAAAATGGAAAAAAAATTGATTGCGAAGGATAATTACTAAATTTCTTTTTAAATATTATTCGTGTCCACGAACCCACCAATTTGGCGATTTTCCCGTCGCGCGGGTTAGCACCATGTATGTCCCACTCGCATGCGTGGCACTTGCATCCTATTATTTCATACGCACACGTGAAAATACTTCACCGAGATAATACACGTGTGCAGGTTGACGTGCGTGTCAGAGAAGCTTACGCGGCAGGAAAACCACCCATACAAATGTTCTTCTTAATATATTTAGTTTCTAAGCTTGCGATATAAAAATCCTTATGTTTGAAATAGTTATTTCTTATAAAATACCTATATCCATTGTATCATTGACCGCCAGGTGAACTTTGCTTTGAATTAATCAATTGTCTAGCCAAAACTGCGGCTTACAAACCTTACAATGTCTATTGGCTAAGTTCTAGACAAAAGATGTTAAGAGTATGAAATTACAATATTCAAGTAGAAATGTTTCGAAAGATTTTAGTTCATGAGTAATTATAATAATTGAGTATGATAAAATACACAATGATAATGTACAAAAGCAATCATGTGGTTATGAGTGTTCAATAACATCGCCATAATGAAGGTATCAAACGTTATTTCCTTTGATAATATCTCGTGAACTTTTGGATCGGTGCTATATATATCAAATAAAGGGTATTCTCATGTCAGTTAAAAATAAAAAATAAAATAAAATGTATTTTTCCGTACCTAATACGCTTTTAACGTCACATATTTTTCAATTTTAATGTTTTATTCAGCAAATAATGCATCCGACTAATCTCTTATTTCCATTATACTTATCGATCTACATAACAACAATATTTGAACTTTTATTCGCCTAGCGAATTTCAATACCGTGTAACACTATTTGCCTATGCAAGTTATCGTATTGGCAGTGAGTGTGTCGATTTAAGAGGCTCGTAGCCCTACAGTAGGTACATTGAGGTCGTTAGGGATACCAAGTTTGGAATCTGTATAGTTTTGTTTCGGATTTCCTTTTCATTAAATGTAAGTTGCAAACGATCACACCGTATATTTTATGGTAATTGAAACGAATATTTGTAATCGATCTGAAATAGTATTAGAGTCCTACCTAAGGTTTTGATTTTTCTTTCTTATAATATTTCTATATTAGCAGCATACATGCACTCAACTTGATAATAAGTGGCTGTAATATAATCCAAAAACTTTTATTCCCTCCTGTGGGCAGTAACAGTTAAGTTGGAATGCCTCAAATAACCAGAAAACAAGAGCGTTTAACACTGCAATATTAGGTGTAAATAGGTGCAAGATAATGCCTACGGAGTCGAACTACAAAGAGAGAATCTTTGAATTTTGACCTCAACGCGTTTACTACTGAGGACCAAAATGATAAGCCTGGTGTAAGTGTCCGCGAAACATTCGAGAGCTGATCACATTAAATAGCGTAGCTGGTCTTCCGATTCTCGTAAATCCGGAAGGTCCAAGACGTTGATAGTCGATATTCACTAGTTACAGTGTAATTGTTAGGAACAGTGAATGCCTCACAAAACCATGTATATATCATAGTTTCGGTTATTATATTACGAAATTGTTAACTCTTTAAATGGCATGCCACAACTTTTCCAGTCTTAAGAATAATAAATAAGAATCATTGCAAATTCAGTATTTGCCTCATTTAAAACTATGAATTATAACTTGATCTATCCGTAACATATATACCGGAATCGGTTATAATGAACGATGTAATAGAATTTGAAATACCTTTACTTTCAGACTGTGTACCATCCCTAGCACATTTTATACACTTAGTACTATCTCGTTCGTTACAGATGCACACAAACTGTGTTCGAGAATGTGATCGATGCGTTTCTCACTGCGTAGTACCTTATGTTAATGGGTTTTATCTCTTTTAGCTTTTATCTCTGTTTTGTTTGAATGGAAATTAAGTCATTTCGAATATCCTTAGGTTTTAGTTATTGATACTAATAAAAAATAAAAAATGGTGCCCCCATTTTGTATTAATTGAACTTCATCATCATTTACTCACTTTTGTCTTATTAATAAAATTCCTCTGAATAAAAAAGAGTTCATTTCATAGTCTGCCAAGTGCGGAAAATTAACTTCAAATTGCTAAATAAATTAAATAATGTAATGAAAACTCCAAGGCATTTGTATGATATCCTTAACATTAACGTAGGATTCTATAATCACTTTGAAAGTACGGCCATAATTAAAAAAAATCAAAAGGTTAACCTTTGTTTCTTTAGAGTAGGATGTCGAATTCTTTACTAATAATTTAACATTACATAAAACCGTAGTTAGTGTTATTGATGCACAAACTGCGTAGGCAGGCAAGGATGTGATCGATGCGCTTTGCCCTGCGTAGTATGGACGGGGAGGGGTGGCTTTAAATATATATACTCGTATATGCTCGTCGTTTTCCGCCCACATCTCGCCCACTGTTAAAGCTAAAGGTCATAACATTTATAGAATAGTGCCTTTTGATCTATAAATTGAAAATAGATTTAGCCGTTTTTCAATTAACCTTTGACCTAACTAGTTCTAGCAAAAGCGACTACAGCTCTTTATTTTGGCTTCACAAATTCCCACTTTATACATACTGACTAAACATAAATTAAATTAGGATATAAATATTCGATTAAAAACTGTCAACTTTTATTCGAATAGGATAGGGTTTAGTTAGCTGTTCGTTCTGTTACGCGGCAGCTTTTAAAAATAAAACACTGACTGTCACTACACAGAAGTTTATTAGCTTTCACAGAAAAACTTTCCCTCACTTTTCTTTTAAAAAAAAATGTTACATGGGCGCGGATTACAGGCAGCTACCCGCTATATGATTGCAAGCAGTTTTCTATTAATTAGAAATGATGAGGTCGGCAATATATTCCTAAGTAATATTGAATATAACAGTTCGTAAGTTCCTAAAAACAGACATATATAAATAGTCTAGAGTAAGACTACCTGTCACTCTAGAGGAAAATGTAGATTTTGTGCATACAAAGTAAACATGTTATAATGTCCATTAAACATTGTACTCCACGCCAGTTTGGGTAAGTCGAGCTTATACGATATAGGCACATACATACATTCATTGGGTCATCATCAATTGTAACAAATTATTGGACTACAAGCACTTTTGATTCTAAAATATCGTATTAGACAAACTAGTACGTTCGTTATATTCCACTTCTAACATTGCAAGTGGTGTCAATCAACCACTTAAGATACTTGACAAATGGGAAGACGGCAGTGCGAAACCCCTCGTTCAGCGGTTGCCACTTAAGTCTATTAGAATCGTTTCTCAAAGTGTTCTACATGTTGATATCTGGCCTCGACTGCGACTTGTAGGGGTCCACAGCTGGGGTTGAAGTATGTATGAACAAACTCCTTTTAGACAAGTCTACGTTAAAGCGTTTCGTAAATTACATATTTAAGAAACAATGTTGAAAAATATATCGAACGGGAAGAATGAAAAGGACTTAAAGGATATTTATGCTAGGCCTATTTCTACAACAAAATCGTCACTTATTAATTCGCTAGACAATTAAAGACCTGCGTACTAACAACACAGGTCTTTGATTGTCTAGCGAATTAATTTAAGCGAAGTTATAAGTATGTAATTCAAATTGCCGAACTTTGAAGTTCTCTTTCGTTTTCACTGTGAGATAAGTAAGAAGCTTAATGAGTAACAAAAAATCTGTGAGCAATGCAAGGTTTGATATAACAAAAGCAAAATCAGCAAATTATTGGGGCAAATAAAACGTGGAACATGATTAGAATGAAGAATACCCTGCGGCCTTTGATCGATTCAATAATATAGTTATTATTTATTACGTACGACTTGCGGCTAAATTGCGTCGTTTCTATTACAGCCCTATATCGATTTTATACCCGTTTTATTATTAATTGACTCTGTTGATGCGAGGTTATTGTATGTATCTACTTACAGACTTCTGCGAAGTCTGTTCCAGGTCGATTACGTTCAAAGGAATGTGATAAGTGTGATCAGATTTGGGAATTGGGCACGTGTCTTGATATGTTGTACTGATTCGTTTGAAAAGACGTAGCTTGTTGTTTACGTAATATAATACGTAGATGCCTA
>MOOZ01001513.1:409376-421770 GCA_002930495.1 Cecropterus lyciades | reverse complement strand
CGTCTATAAAGATCTTATAAAATAACACTGACTGATAATACAATAAAGGTCACATCATCAGATTTAGATCAAAAAATGTTAATATTTTGGATTAATTTATTTCAAAATACGTTGCCAAAATTCTTCGCTATAAAAATAGAAAAAAACCATTCTTATGAAAATTGCAGGCGTATCATGTGACCATTATTTTATTGTTAGTAGTTATTAAAAGTATTTGTTAGTGTCTATTAATAAATTGGATGTAAAAATAATTTATTATGTACGTATTACCTACGTGTTTATGTAAATGTACGTGAATCTAATTAATATTGGTTATAATGTAATATTGGATATATTATATCGTAGATAGAAGGATCTCATGAGGGCTGGCCGCGGTTATAAGAATACCCTACGTATATCTGTTGCATTGGAATATTTCTGACCGTAATCCACTTTTCGCTTTCATTTCTGGATTGCAGTAAGACATTTTGGTCATTAAGAATATTGTTTAATATTATTATGTTGATTATACGAATCGAGCAAGTAATCTGTTTATTACTGCCACATTGTTATAAAATTTATTGCAATGTTTGCGCGTAATGTAGAAGGTTAGAGCAAATAACACTAAAGTTAATTGTAACTTCGCAATGGTACCAATGTGTTTAAAATCAACTTCAGGTACATTAAATGACAGACCACCGGGTTTTAAAAAACACTGTTATTGCTTACATTGCTAGTAGTATTAACTGTTACAAAATGTATAATTCGCGCATACATAATTAGTCTCACAACACATAATTAGAATGCAATTGTGCCGCGTGAAAGGCAAACTCGAGGTAATTATTGAATTTCGATTGAACCTGCACAATGCGACAAGGAATCATGATATATCTTCGGCTTAAAGCATGTTCAGTCTTATTTGTTTTGCTATCGTGAATGTTTGCTTAAGGAGTGATACAACAATAGATAATAATAAAAAATAACTTGTAAAAATTGCTACTCGATCAAACCCTCTCTTTGACGCAGTCGGGTAAAAATGGACATTAACATATCTCGTAAAATTATTGCTTAACAAAGACATTAGTAAGTTTTTTTTCTCTTAAATATGTTATAGAAGACTTAGCACTTTTGCACTTAAAGCCTTCGATATAAAATATTAGTCACTACTCAATATATGGATATACGATCCCGGGCCAGCCGGTAGGTTAGTAAGTAGTTACAATTATTAATGTTTAATCATAAATTATTGGACATAACCGTCATGGCGACGGCCTTGTATGTGTTATATTTCGTTCATGTGTGTATGATAATTGGTTTAAGTAGTTTGTAACCAATGACTGAATTGACATTAGCTTAATGTGATATTTAATATTTATGACTTCTATTTTAAACGTAGTCTGTATTAGGATTTATTTCGCCAGATTTTCCTTTCGTCACGCTTGAGCTACTAGCAAATCCGGACTGGTTATATTCCTATATATGGACTACCATAAACTTATATGTCAGTTTCTTGGAGTGACGTGCATTACTTTAGGAAGGATCTTTTGGCACCGTGGATTCCTAAAATGAAGCGAAATTTTCCAATAAAGCAATTTTTCTTTTCCGACATTCATACCTAAAAATGTGTTAAAACATTGCAAAACGCATAAGATGTCCGCTGTGTGTTTGTTGCGATAAAAAAATATGTTTGTCGCTCTAACGCCTAAGTATATTCCCATTTGAGGCTTGGGACAAGTCTACCGAAAATTTCGTAGGAGCACTTTCAAGGATTCCAATAGACTTTTATTAACACCTTTAATGTCACTACGATTTTCACAAATGCTTCTCCGATGCCAATCTTTTGACAAAGTACTTTGAGCGCGCCTAGCGTGTTGCAGGCACCGCGATATAATTTACAAGAACACGCAGGGTGAGTACGTAGCACTGAACGTGTTAACAATAAAGTCTATCAATAATTATCGCAGTCTATTCTGCCGGTATGTCTAATTCCGTTAGGAAATTTTCGCTAGATTTGTCCTCATTTGCGTACACAGCGCACGTATACGCTTAGAACTAAAGAATCATTAAAGGTACAACGCGTCAGCCATAAGCCATAAAATTTGCTAGTCTCAAGTCCCCATTTATTTGCATTTACTAAATAGTTTAGTGATTTGGATCCGAGCCTAATCAAGTTAAATATGTATGTATGTACTAGTTCATAATTATGAAGATGATGTGATAGAATCCTTATTGCTATTTTGCAAAATCAAACTAAATTTCTATTTGTATTATAAATTGATCAAATTTGTTTTTGAATAAAAAATATAATGTATACATTATAGTAAACCAGTAGTGTAAGAAATGAATGTAAGCGTTCTATACAGGAAGTTTGTTAACTGTCATCCCTGTTTAGAATATGTAATTTAAATTAAAACGATGTTAAAATAACATAACTAAATCACGACATTGTTTCCTTTCTAAGTGTCGCGATAATTATTTTTATGCTTACATGTTTACCAATCGTATCTTCTGTCTGAATATCGATACGTGTATATGAACTTTCGATGGAAATAAAAATTATAATCAGTTTAAATTGATAACAATTCTTTTATTACGTCTTAGAAAAGGTTAAGGGGGAAAATAAAACAAGTATTCCATAACATGATACTATAATTTGTATATCACAAAAAGAAAATGCTTGAAGCAATAATCAAATAACAATTACATTTGTATTTTTTGCTTTCTAATATGTTTATACCATGGCAGACTGTCTTACAGCATATTTTAAACAATTTGAGTGTAAAATTCTAGTTATTAAATAACAAATTTCTATTCAGAAGCCAATTTCGTGGATGTTTCCACACTATCACATCGTTTAGTCTATCATTTCTCTGAACTACTTATAATTTTCCAAATTTATTAAATTTTGTTTTAAGACTTTATATATTTTTAGTATAACCGTTACAACGTAATTAAATTTCATATAAGGTATGTTCAGATGACTTAGTTTACTCAAAAATAAAAGATATGTCATACATAATTATATATTATTGTCAATTTATATGTATTCTACCATTACGTTTCTTATCTAATCAAACACTATATACTAGATTGACAAAGTTTACCATGTAAGTATTAAAATGATCTTAATTAGAGGGTTAATATATTATTATGCTTTAATATTCAATGAGAAAGCAGTCTACAGATCTATTGGTAACAGCATCTTGACTGTTAAGGTGTCATTCAAGTATTACGTAAACATAATTCTAGTATGATCCCTCCAACCGCCTTACCCTAGTCAGCCTTATCAGCGAAAATAAGCAAAATTCTACCACCCTTCCATATAACTACGAAAATATTGACAAAATAATTTTCAAAAACGTCAGAAATAATATATTGCTGACGTAACCACCATCCTCCGAGCTCTATGTCATTTAAAATGCACGACCCTCTTTGGAGCTTACGTAATACCAAAATGAACCTTTTTTTTTTCATTTTGTGCCTAAAACTATGTACTTTTGTGAATCATAAAATCTAAGAAATCGTGAGACAGATAATTAAAAAAAACCCAAGCAATGTGTCATATTATTAAATAGTCGCCTGAATGAGATCGATTTGTTCAGAGATTATAGCAAACTTAATTGAATTTTATAGTCCAATCCAAACTAGAAAACGAATTAATCATCAAAACGAACCTTTGACAAACAAAACTAGTGGAAAACAGTTTTACATATAGGCTACGATCAACAGTATCTGAAATTAAATATTATATCAGATATCAAATGCACTTTCTACTCTAATAATATAGCTTCGTGAACATCTCTATATTTTTATTTAAAACTGCATGGTTTATACAACATTTTTGTAGGTTAGCAGACGCCTATATGAGATCAATAAAATTTGAAGAAATAAATGTCAGTTAAAAGGTTTAATATCTGATTGCCCACCTTTTGAAATTCCCTTGGAACACCTTAGCTAACGACTTTAATGTTAGTAAAATAATTATTATACAAAGAAAAAGTTTTATGTCAGATTCAATATTTTAGCATAACTTATAGTGTAAATTAAAGAGTATTAAGACCAAATATATTGTACACGTCTAGGTGAAAATTGCAAACCAGAATATTTTTATTCCATTCATAAAATGTTTACGCACGCATCCGTACAAATGTACGTACACGTCACCAAGAGATCATTACATGCAAGTAATATAAGAATTTTTAAAGAGAATTTTAATTTTTTAAAACGTACACATCTAAAAATGAGAGAAACCCTTGACCACTAATAAGAAAGATTAAAATTTATACCACTATCCCTTCTTTTTAATTTCTTTCAACACATTAGCCAAGCCCTTTTCCCATCGTACTTTTCACACCTAGACCTATACAATAACTAACGAGCGATCTAGTTTTCCTTACCGACGCTTGCAGGCGGTTCATCCAACAAGCTCTCCAGCTGTTTGACATCGGTGACGGGCAGCGAACACGCGTACCGCCTACAAACGTACGCGGTCGGCACGTCGCCCGCTGAACGGATACGGCTCAATACTGTAAATTGTTAAATATAAATTAAAGTGACAGATTTTTTAATATGCGATATGAAGGATGTCATGGTTTTGTACGTAAATGATGTGTGTCTAATGCATTAGTTTTTCTATTACGAAACGTAAAATGAAATGTCTATCTTTTTTATATAAAGTAAGAATAAAATGCAGTAATGCTTCCATGTTCATAAATGTACTACTACATTTAATTCTATTTTTGTATTGTTTTAAAATTTTCAATTTATTAACATTAAAATAATGGATAAAAATGTAATACATTAACATATTTAGATCATTAATTAAGTTAACATAATTCCCTAATATGTCGGATTCTAAACTTATCTGGAGTTGATTACAGAATTATTATATTCATGGGCGATAATGTCCACTCAACATCAGGCGGACTGCATGCTGGATTGCTAAACATTTTACGTGTCGAGGAAATCATGTATTCGTGTAAGTGTAAGATGTACTTTGCACCGTGAAGTCATGAAGTATAAGAATAAAAACGTCGTTACTGAAGCGACATAAATACATTGTAATATGCCGCATTAGATATATTATACATAAACAAGCATATTATATCTACAAACAGGTACTTAGTGAGTGGACTGGCCACATGCCAATGATTATAAGCACACGATATTGTCTTTGAGCTACGGCCAGGCAGCATAATGATGTTCTATTATGATCTATGAGAAGGAATTTAGTAGATACACACAAAATATTAGACAATTTTCATCTGAGATGGTATTTCTGATAATACAATACTTAGTTAGTGATACAGAATGAATGATGGTTATGTACCTACTCGTAATTGCAAATATTTTTTGTTGCTATGGATTAATCACAAATGATCAACGAAAAAGCTACCTCTAATTAATTAATCATGCGTCCAATAAATCTAATTTTAACCAATATGACTATATAATAATACAATATATGGTAGCATTCTTCTAATAACGAATATAAGAAATATTACGCGGACTCACATACGTTGGATTTAAATATAGATGCTTCGGCATTGGTAAACTTACTCTCAAGTTAGAACCGTGATTTCGACAGGAAATCATAAATCTAAACATAGGCCAATTGACCAAATAATGCGAATCATCTAAGCTAGACGTGCGGTTTAATATTTTTTGTCCAGCTTACCAAAAATATTTCGCCTGACATTTAAAGAAAATACATTAACAATTCAAGAATGATTTTATTTGAAAAGTGTATTCACGATATACGATATTCAAACTTTTAATATAAACAGGTCAGCTCAATTACATCCATTCATGAGCCCTTGAAAGTCCACTGCCGGACATAGGCCTCCCCTAATCTGCGCCACTTCGATCGGTCCTTCGCCTAATTACATTGGACAATGATAAAACGAAATTTCGTCCTCGTCTATATTTTTCAGATTTTCCCTGACATAATTTGGTCACTAGAAAGATTTAAACTCCTTTAATATTTGGTCACTTGGCAAACGTTTCACGTATACTGACAGAACATCGTTACTTGGTCACTTGGCCAATATTTTACAACACATCCTTGCTATCACTTGGCGTACATCTCACGTTCTCCTGTATCCAGCTTTGCCCTACAACACAAGCAGATCATTAGAGTTGTGTCACGACTCACGTATATCAGACATACCGGCGGTCGCGTCCGCGGCGGGGTCGGCGACGGCGAGCACGCGGCCGGGCAATAGCCGCGTGCGCACCACGCGGACCAACTCCAACGTGCGAGGGTCCGAGCAACCGCCGGATATCAGCACCTGGTTATAAATGCCTAATGTAGAAGAGTGTCTATATGTCCGATTTTTCAAAGACGTTAATAATTTTTCGTTAACATTTTGCCTATGTGCGTTTTGATAAATCTGCGATCATGTAAAGATTTCCCATTAAAAAGATTTAATCTTTCTTTTTTTTTTAATAATTAATTATTTCTTTATATATTATGGGTTATTTTATAAAATATTATGATACTTTCCCTCACTGTTTTCCCCTAAACTTGTGTATACAGAAAGAAATACGATGAGTGGATTATAGATAACTGGAAGGTAGGGGACCGAGCTCTTTAATATCTATGAAGTCTTAAAATCACATGACGTCGAATTTACTACGATTCGCGACTCTTAACTCCATGTTATAGATGCCGATCAGAACTCACCAACAATGACAATAAGGGGAAATTGGTAGAGAACGCCACTAGGCATTTAACGCCTCCCTTAATAATCAACACTTAGAATGCATGTAAATAAATAAAAAAGACCGAAGACGACTCCTCGTAGAGTTACTCAATAAAGATATGATACCCTTAATGAAATTTTCGAACATCTCAAATTTATTTGTGTCAATATTTGCGGCCAGACGTAATGAGCGAAGTTATAAAACTATTCACCGATGGGTTAATCATTATATAACACATCAGCGTAGACATCATCTCCAGCAGCGAAGTCTCCAGCAGAGACACATCAAACCGCTCAGCGTTTAACAAGTGCAGAAAGTAGTCCCATTTGCAATCCTTTTTATGTTATATATGATAACACCCATTACACTATGAACCATTTATTTAAGTCATACCTGAGTGGGCGAATCGTTATAAAACATCAGCGCAGACATCATCTCTGGCAACGAAGTAGGGTACCCATCAAGCCGCTCAGCGAACACCAAGAGCAGTTGCTTGGCCATTTCCCGCTCGCTCTCGCCTCCCGCGGGCGCCGCGCTCTTGTCGTTGTACGCGGCGAGACGCAGCAAGTTGTGGCAAGACACGCTATTCCCGGACGGCTCGGCTCCGTCTTGATCTGCAATATACATTATTATATACACATGAATACCACAATAACACAGCCAAGAATTATGAAAATACCTATAAAATTGTAAAAAAAACATTATTTATCATATATCCTATGAAAGCACCTGTAAGTAGGCACTGTCTTTTCTTCAAATTTTTACATAAATCAAGAATTAGAAGTGAATTGATTAATGCTGATTGGTAGACTTCACACTATGTTCAGAACTTTATAAAGAATTCTTAGAAGTAAATTTCTTCATTTACCCACAAAATATTCAGGTTCTTTGTGTAAAAAATGTAGTAACATGTCAAGGACATACATGACAACCCTTAGGAGTTTTTGTAAAAAATATTTATACATCTTTTGTTGTTTGTGATTCTCATGTTACGAAATGAATTACTATCTTACCCATCTTCAACCGTAACACAATTGAGCTATCCTCAGAACATGTATAGTATCCTCCGTTTTCCGAGTCCCAGAATAATTCGTTTTGCTTCTGTTGTAATTCACGGGCCCAGTTCAACCAATATAGGTCGAGTGACGCTTCGTACAAATCCAATAATCCTTTGATAAGGAAAGCATAGTCATCAAGGAAACCTTTTATTGGCTGATCACTGAAAAAAGTCACACGTCATAATTACTCAAGCATTGCAAAACAATCCGTCCATTAATAGTTTATTTGCTTACATTTGAGTAACTGATCCGTCTTCCGCTCTATAGCAGGCGTGCAAGAGCGTGTTCGTAGTGAGATCGAACAAATGTTCTCTGATAAAGTGCGCAGTTTTGATAGCATCATCGACAAAGCTTTTCTCTCCTAAGCCTTGACCGGCTTGAGCCAACCCTGCTATTGCCAAGCCATTCCACGAGCATAGCATTTTTGAATCCAAATGTGGACGAGGTCTTTTCTGTCGCGCTTCATATAGGATGTTTGTGCAATACGATATCACTTCGTTGAATTGTTCCATGGTCAAGTCAAATTTGGACATAGTATCTTCTTTGCTACCATAAATGATCAAAACATTTTTATTGGCAAATTCGTCATGGGGACCTCTTGCTGAACGGACATTGCCCCCTTCTTCGATACTAAAGTAATCGCAAAATATGTCAAAATATGAGTTTGAGCCAATTTTTTTATCCTTAATGAGGGATTTGACCTCACCGTACTCCCAAATGCAAAATGCGCCTTCTTCTTTATGAGGTGCCCCGAACGTTGGATAAGAATCAGCATCTTCAGCGCTATAATATCCACCGTATTCATGTCGCAAGTCCCTATTTATGTACTTGATAATATCCCTTACGACATCAGCATAATTTTCATCCTTCGTCGCCAGGTATGCATCGGTATAAGCGACCATTAATTGTGCCTGATCATAAAGCATTTTTTCAAAATGTGGCACATGCCATTCATTGTCCACTGAATATCGGGCGAAACCGCTTGACACGTGGTCATGTATGCCTCCTTTTGCAATCTTCGTCAATGTATGGAGGCACATTTCTAAGCATTTTTTTCCAATAGTGTCATATTTATCACGAGCGTAATAATGGAATAGAAAGTTGAAAACAGAAGCTTGTGGAAATTTGGGTGCCGTCCCGAATCCTCCAAATTCAGGCTCATACGACGCCATGTAGTTGCGCACACATTTGTCCCATGTTCCTTCTCCCGGGACTGTTGCTGATTTTTCGCCAGAGATTTTTGACATATTTTCCAGAGAATCCATTATAGTATGGCTAGCATCTATTAACTGCTCGCGATTCTCATTCCACTTCTTGGCCAAAGATAACAGAATATTTGGAAATCCCGGACGACCCCAACGACTCACTGGAGGAAAATACGTCCCTCCGGTCAGGGGACGCAAATCAGGCGTAAGGAAGACGGACATTGGCCAACCGCCGCTTCCAGATGTTGCCATTACGAAGATCATGTACACACGATCAATATCTGGTCGTTCCTCTCGATCCACTTTGATATTAACATAATGTTCATTCATGATTTTCGCAATTTTCTCATCTTCAAATGACTCCTTTTCCATCACATGACACCAATGGCATGTGGAATATCCAACGGAAAGAAAGATAAGCTTGTTTTCCCTTTTGGCCTTATCAATGGCTTCTTGGCACCAGGGGTACCACTGCACTGGATTGTGAGCATGCTGAAGTAAATAGGGTGACTTTTCATTTATTAGTCGATTGGTATGCTTCGGTTTTTCAACTGTGCTGGATTCAGCACTTGAACCAGACATTTTGATTATATTGTCACTGAAACTTCTCGAAATTTGAGGAGAGGGCAAGTTATTGTAACCAAATGACGCTAATCTGAAAATAATTAGAATCATTATTGTTTTATTAAAACAGTTTTATACATCTGTGCAATGCATGTTACAGTACAAAGCCATTAATTCTAAGTTACAATATTTCCAGTCAAAAAAGATTCTTTATTCCGAAAGTTAAATTGTTTTGACAGAGATCAAAGATGATAAATTTCTATAAAAATCACAACCAGGGATGTGAGTAAGAGAATCAAGTAATAAAAATAAATATATGTTTAATTGAGCTTTAGGATTAGTTAATTCAAGATAAAACCTAATGTTGTAATACCACTTGACCTGTGCATTAGCACAAAAATTAATAATCAAACATAGAATTGTTATGATATTTTACAAGATTTTTTTGAGATAAATATTTGCAGTTCCAAAATGTTTATCAGCTAATTTTGATTACACATATCTTTAAATAACATATATATAAATAAAAGCATAAAATAAAACCTTGTAAAAATCAATTCAGTATAAAATATGTGATGAGACGAAATTCAAATTTATTATGAGTTTCCATTGTAAAATGTACACAGAGATACACTTGATATTCTAATAGTTAATAACACTAATTAGAGCTAATTAGCACTAAGGTCAAGGTTCAATATCTTACATCTACAAGCAATTACAAGTGCTACAAAAAATATGAATTATATATGATAATTATTTCCATTGTATACAACAATATAAAAAAAAATATCATTTGCGAGGTAGTAGAATCAGTATGCTTTCACAGAGGATATACCACCATCACAACTATTTCTAGTGTAAGTAGTTCATGTGTAACATTGGAAGGGATTTAGGGGGCTCATAGGGGGCTTCACAAGTGGAAATATACCTATGATTGACTTCAGGTAGCAACCTTTTTCTACCACTCACCATCACCATAGTATTCAAATATATAAAATATATTACACCCTTAAAATTATAATCATGTAAGTGAAAAAGAAGACAGCAGGAAACCATTGGATGCAGAAGGCAGAAGCGGTTGGAGTGGCGCCATTTAGAGGGGGTCTATGTCCAGCAGTGGAATTCAGATAGCTGATAGATGGATGAAGCGAAAAATATCTAAGAATGTTTTTAAAAGAGCCAAAGTACCCACTGCGATATTGCCTGTTGTGTAATCAGTAATCACCATAAATCACACTAAATGGTTCTTACATCAATGTTGTAATGAGAAGAAATGGAAGGCCATATACCTGATTCAAATGTATTTTTCACAAGTTTAGTGTTTGCATTTACACAGTTATTGTAAAGGTGTGATAAAAACAAAAGATGGTCTTAAAAATAAAGCAATGTTTACCATCAGTCAATCTATAGGGCAAAGGTTATCTATTATTATTACATATTCTATCATTAAAGGTTATCATCCAAAGATATGAGAGTTGCAACAATCCACAGGTTATTTCAATTGTAATGGTTCTATGATTTTCATTTATTAAGAAACAACCAAAATTAATCAAAAAAAAAACAAGGGTAATGCTATGTAATGTCTGTGTAACATATTTTTTAAGGATAAAATGATCTTCGTAAAATTACAATGAGGCAAAAGACAGTTATACTCCTTAAATAATAACAAAAATGATAAGAGAATATGGATTGATGAATATACAGGTATATAACTTAACTGTAACCTCTCCTACATAAGCCTTTTATAAATGAATAAATATAGGCTTATGAAATTAATAACATGCTATATTATGCTATAACACTGTAACATTGGCAGTAATTATATAAAAATAATACAGTCATTTTCAATCATACAGACTCTTTAAAAAATGTAACTTGACATAGTTACATATAGCCAAAATTTTAGCCCTTATATAATTTTAACAATATAGCAGTGTTTCAGAGAGGACTGATAGCAACTGACATAAGCGGCAGTGATGGTGGCTGCATGCACATAGAGCACACGCGGGTCCTTAGGTTTTATGTTACTGCACAGAATGCTAATTAAATTTTATAAAGAAGAAGTAACCTAAGTTACGACTTATGACATCAGCTATCCATCAGTAAGTCCTGTCAAAATTAGTCCAGTGAATCCAGAGATTACTCGGAACAAACAGACAGATAGACAGGCAAAAATTTTAGTAATTTTGTTTTTTTGTTATCAGTATCGTATATACTTCCATATGCATTTGGTACAAAGCTGTTATTTCGATATTACAAACAGACACTTCAGTTTATTTATACATATAGATAATCATACAGGCTCTAATATATAATTTATTTGTGTGCTATTTGGCATTACTAGGTAGCATTTCTATTAGCTTATGATAGTTGTACATCAAATTGAAGTAACATTTTAGATAATGAAGATTATATAATTTTAAATGATTAAGCAATGGTGTTGTGTAACTTGATTTTTACCAACTCAGGTTTCTAGGTTCTATTTGATCTAAAAAGTTCTAAATACAATTATAAGCCAATAATAAACTAAATTACTGCAGATCATTCAAAAGTTGGGTTTAAAAGTGCTAAAGATTGATTTGTTGACAACATGCAATTGAATAGTATAAATAATAATTCGCTAACTTTCATGATTATGTAAGAAGAATTGGCATTTTTCGTCGCAATCCACTGTGTTTGTTTGTAATCAAATTATTGTATAGATAATGTTACGCGTGGCACATGTTATTGTTTATAAATTCATATAGCGTTTCTCTTTTCCTCGTTACCATATCTACATAACTATGCATACCATATTGAAACATAACAAGGTCATGCAGTTGTATCTATTTATAGCCCTGACAAACTAACAAAAATAATAACAAACGACATATATTCATGCTT
>MOOZ01001513.1:391687-403588 GCA_002930495.1 Cecropterus lyciades | reverse complement strand
AGCTTTATAACATTAGTATAGATTACACAAACGTATATAATGCAGTTCGCTACTTTTCATACGAATATTATTTACGTAAATAATATTCGTACAAATAATCTTACAAATACCTTAATCCTCATATTTTCTTATTTGTTTTAAGTAATATAGTATTCTGAAAATCTTTAGATGAGTGTTTTATGGATCACTTCGGATGTAGTGAACTTAAAATTATAATTCTCAAATGTCTCTGACGACACTTTCAGCATAACTGGCGTTGAACCCTCGCATATTTCATAAAAGTGTCATTTACGAGGTGGAAACAAATTTCGGGGAATATATATATTTTTATTTTCAACTGATTAAAATGTACAGAAGCAGAGAACAAAAGTTTTATAAGCAGATAAAGAGCGGTAGCGCCGCGGATCAAACGATGTTTTGTCACGTAGGGGACATTGAGATAATACGACTCCGCAGATAGGGGCGCTTAATATTTTTTGTTCTCTTCTTTTTGGAAACGAACGAAATTATTACAACAGAATTATATACACATGATGCGAAGTCTCGGAATGGGCGATTATGACGTTTCGGGGACCCCGTTGAAATCTCAATTTGGAGTTTTTGTACGTGCCCGTGTCGCCACGGAGGTGTGAATTATATATTAATGAGTGTTTATGTTTGTTGGCAGTTCGATCCGGAGGGCTTCGGCGAGATCCCGTGGCCAGATTTTTTGCAGACTCTTCAAAACCCAGACTTTATAGCGCAGGTGCCACCACACAAACGTGAGGTAAATAAATTATTCGTTAAGGTAAATTTTATGTGTAGATAATAAACATTAGATGCAGTTGATTTTGATACTTTTCCTTAAAATCTCCACCTCTACATCTATTTCGTATATATTTAGTTTTTATTTGATTCCTATGGTTCCTATACTAATTTCCAAGCAGCTATTTGGGATAGTTTTTTTCACTTCTTTATATTGCATTTGCGAATTTTGCCTCGTCCCTCCTTCTTATTGCATTTTTGTTTGTTCTAGATTCTTCTAGACAAAGCTCGAAGTGCGACCACAGAAGCTATAACGTTTCAAGAGTTTGTCAATGTGGTGAGTACCTACCTTATTATATTTATACTTATTGTATACTTCTCTATGCGACGTTCCAACTGTCAAATTTGTACAAAATTGAAGGGTTTACTAGCGGTTTTCTTGAAAACGACAGACACAAAAACTTAATTGTGTCTGCCTGTATGTCAATGGGTTCGTCCTTTGCCGAAATATCATTTTGCCAGGAATGTAATAAAACAATAATTTTATTCGCATGCCCCTGCAACAGGAAAAACATTGTAATCATGCATATGTTTGTATGAATGTTATGTCTTTGCTACTTCAATGGAAGATTTCTCGAAATGGTATCTTACAATGATTTTGTAAAACGTAACGTGTTATGAAATATTGTTGAAATTTACTCATATTTCAAATAATTTTCTTTTTTATGCTGACCATCTCAAGATTTTGGCATTCACAATTATACACAGTATAATCTGGTCATTTGGGTAATATTTACCTATATATGTTAGAAAATTCATTTAGGATAATAAAAACACTTTATTTCGATTTTATACATATCCTTGAGGATTTTAGCAATCTTAATACGATCAATTACATAAACATTTTAATTACCCACTCTAAAATAATTACTTAGTTATTGTTCTGTAGGTAGTAGAGGTTTGTCTCATATATATTCAATATAAATAGATTTTTACTTTAAAGTCAGTATTAAACAACCTCAAAGTATATAACAGCGTATATGGTGGCGGTGTTCTTTGACGTGGTCCCGAGTTTGGTGCGTCTTATAATATTATTCCGTAGCGCCGCCCGTCTCCCACAATACAAGACAACTAAATTAAGATGCAACGCCGATTACGCTCGCCTCGCGCGCGTCCACTAATCACCCGAGTCTCAACAACCAATTTGAGATAAATAAAAGTTTCGACCCAAAATCACTTCACCAAATGAACGCAAACGAAAAAGTTAAGTTCGACATAACCGTCCATCGAAAGGACCCTACCTTATCTGGTCCTTACTGTCGTGCCTCGAAATACGATAAGGTCCAGCACGATTTATTAGGTGGACATTTATTTTTGTGAGTTAAAATATATTATCTTAAATGCGTATTAACACTGAGCACCGTCGTTTATTATTTGGTACTTTGATAGCGACACATTTGTTTACTTTAAATGGTGTGCGTTTGCAGATAACTTTTTAAAACTTTCTTTATGACTGACGGTTTTAAAACGAATTGCTTTGTATGTGTAGTAAAGATTGTTTATGTCTTAATTAACGAATACCTTTGTTAATCTAAAATGTTTTCTTACTTTAAACATACTTAACATTGACTGTTAAGTAAATTGTGTATTTTTAATCAATTGTTAATCTTACAAAATCTGCAAGCATTGATATTTAAAAGTGCTTTTGTTATAAAAATATTCCACCAAAATGAAGCCCAAATTAAAATCTTACTTTAATATATGTTATAAAATCAAGTTATGAATTAAAAGACCCTGATTTCAATGATAAAACGGCCGATTATCAGATAAAAAGCTCGTCTGAAATTTACGAGGCGTTTTAAAATAATTAGACGATCTGATTAGGCGCATACATCACTTTAATGTCAAACACAAGTTTACCCTCGATTAATTAAGCCCAAGAGGTATATTTCCACAGATATTTGCATAAAGGAATCTTAAGAAGCGCTTAATTGTGTCTTCTTAATGTGGGATGTGATTTATCACCATATTATCCCTTGCCTTTTGTAATAAAGTTATTAATTAAAAGATTTTGGCATTCACAATTATTACTGATCGAAATTTGTGACAACTATAAGGTTGAAGCTGAACTAAACTAAACTTTGGAGTTGTGAAGGTGGTAGTACTATTTGTGGTTCGACTCCGAAAGCACCACCGCCACATCTACTTCTGCCTAACAGCAGTGTTATGCGCTGCTGTGTTCTGATCTGTAGGGTGTGGTAAGTGAGACATACTTTTCCGAGGCATTCAATCTTAGTCCCCAGTTACCAACTAGTTCTATCATTACCTACATAAAGCTTTTAATGTTTCAAATCGAAGATAGAAGTTGAAGTGAAGTATCTATGTAATTACTAGTATTATTTTTATAAAATTTGAATTAGTAAACGAGCATGCAGTCCATCTGATGGTAAGTAGCTCCTGCCTAACATTTGTTATCGACCCCAGATAAGATCAGTTGCTTCTCCTGAGGTCTAAGTTGGAACGCCTAGAGCAAGTCTCACTTACTTCGCTCTTCAGACCAAAACACAGCAGCGCTTAACACTGCATAAGGCAGAAATTGGTGTGGCGGTGGTGTTTTCGGACTCGAACCACATAAGTTCTACCACCTTCAAATTTATGTACCTACTTACTTGTAAGTAACTATTTATCTAATATTTAATATTTTCCTAAATAAGAATATTTTATGTTAACAAAAACAGTAAAGCATAACGAACCAAAACAATCTTTATAATCTTCATTTGTGTATAAACAGGATATCTGAATATCATAATCTAAACATAATTATATGGATATGAGGCGACCTGTCATGAACGTGTTGGTATATTCTTTTCTCGGTTGCATCGAAAAATGTTTTGCGTACAATTGTATAGATAGCCGTAAATCAAAATTAAATTCGACGTATAAAGAGACAACAGAGGACTAGGGATGGCGATCTAAGATCATTTAATGAAAATTCGAGCTTTTGTTAATAAACAATATTGAGTTTTCAATTCGATATTAAACAATTAATGCAGCGAATCTATAATAAAAAATGGAATCCGATTATTAGAATTATAATTACCTTAAACTTTGCTAATTGTTTCTGTTGTTTTTTCCAAAGCAAAAACAACATATATTTTTTTAATCTCAATTTTCGATAAATCGCTTTTATATTGCTCGATGGTTCCATCTATAATAAGTAGATTCGACTTTTCAGTCTTAGATTCGAATATATTTAAAAAGCTATCTTTTTCAGGAAATATCGCCATCCCTACAACGGACAGTGTAGGGTCGTGGGCGTTCATGATGCGGCATTCTTATGCTAATCCGGGCGAACCACATTCGAACGGGGTGGGCCAAATTGTTATTTATATTGTCACCTCATGCTTTTTTGTTCGAACTTACCAAAACTCCGCGGCTAAATTACAGAATGACTGCATTGCCGTCGAATGTGTGTATGTCAAACGATCGAGTGTCGTAATGTTGTTTACGATTCCTCAGAATGTTTGGGAACTCCAAATGAATGTATTTTACGAATGATACCTTCTTCAATATTACGGTACTGTGAAAGAAATATGAACAACCAGTCCAAATACAGTCTTATGAATATGTACTTACCTGGAGGTTTAAGTTTCAATCTCACGTATGTTATTTCACGAAGAATGTGTTAAGAGAGATAGACTTTCAAGAGGCGTTTCAAATAATGTTCTTATTTCTTAGTTTGAAACCTATCTACTTGGATGTGATCAACGTGATCAACTGTTTTCATTCTAAGAGAAGAACAATAAATTTATATGCCAGGAGTTGATTATATAAAAAAATAATTAAATAATAACTTTAAATTAGTTAAAGAAGTTGACAGTGGATAAATTATTCTCATTCTAACATTAAAGGTCGTGTCTTCTACGTCCTTTAGTGTCCTGACCCAAGTGTATGTTTTGTGTCCTACGAAATTAATTGAATACTCCAAATTGCAGGAATTTTATCAAAAAATGCGAAAGATATGACGACGATGACGAAGAATCTCTCGATCAATCACCTATAAAGTATTTGTTTAATAGCACATGTAAAAAATCCCCTAACATTCTGTTGCCTTTATACATTTCTGTATTTGGCAAAAGAAAATGATTGATGTGAAGACGATGACTCTAACTGGTGCTCTTAGGGAAATTGTGCCTCCCCAGTTGAGGGAAGTAATTTCCTGCCAGGAAATTAGTTCACTCCATTACTGTTTTCTTTGCGTAAAATGGTCACAGTGTTTAATTGTTGAGCGTAATCTACTGAGCGGCTAATAACTTGTATCGTTGTACGGAAATTGTATCGTGTAGCATTATGATGCTAGTATTTGATAAGACTTTTTGTTTTAAAGCCAATTTTGATTTTAGTGTACATAGGCGCCGTATATGTTTCGTCTGATTATAGTGGTAGTAACTTTTATATAGCAGACATTTTCAACAAATGAAGCAACACTTGAGCTACCTGCCATATTTTCATACTAAGTAGGATCACAATAGGTATATAGTAGGATCACTACAATACTAGTCGTGGATCTATCTACCTCAAATTACCTCAATTCCGCCCGCATCGAGCACTTCTATCACAGTAATGAGTAAGCTATATGTTAATTTAGGTCATGTGCCAAATTTCAGCAAAAGCCGATTAGCACTTTTTGCATAGAAGAGTAACAAACACATACATCCCCACAAACTATCGCATTATAATATTAGAAAAATGGTATGGCATTGTATGACTAGCCTAATTCTTTGTAAAGAGAACCATTTATTACTCAACACTTTGTCACTGTAAGTAAGGTATGTACTCGCTTATACCGCTCTACGTGGCTCGTCTACGGCAAACAGCCACAGCGCTACATCGCCACCCCTGTTTCTGTTTAGAACCAGAGGTGTAGCACCATTCTGTTCGTGATTGAAGGGTTTAAAGTAAATATATAGAAAAGTGTTGTAAGTCCTCAGGGATAATATTGTGTGGTTAACTATGGCAGAACACCAGGATCAGCAGCTTACGCATACAATCAGATGCTTCCTTGTATACATAAAATGAAAAGAAAAAAATAAATGCTACCAACATAAATATAGTATTAAGGTAAGCAATGAATGATCTACACGTCTTACGTCTTAGGTCAGCAATCCTAGTCGCAACTCAAATACTTATAAAAACCTTATTTAAACTTTGCAACAGCTTTCACTAACTTGTTCCTGTGATGGCCCATTAAAATTTCACACTGCTTCACACTAGAAATAGGTGAGGCAGTTCCTTGCTTCACCTATTTCTACCGTGAAGTGGGCAGGCAGCGTTTCGCTGGGAGGGTGTGGTTGCCGGATCACTTATATATGAGGCGACCATCTTAGTCCCCGGGAGTAGCAACGCATCTGTGATTGACTTCAGATGTACCCCGTGTTCTGTATGAAGTTGCTTACAGAGATCCATGGGCGGCAGTGGCCACTTACCACCAGGCGGACAGCATGCTCTTTTGATACTTCAATGTTATATAAAAGAAACATAGTATATATTGTAGATTAGTAAAAAGATAACAAATATAGTACATATAAATGTTAGCAATTAACCTGTGAACTGATCCCAATCATTCATATACCGCCATGGTTTCACCTCACGTGGTCAGCAATCCCATTCGCAACTCAAATGCATAAAAACCTTATTTAAACATTCCAACGACTTTCACTAACATTTTCCTTAGGAGGGCCCATTAACACGTCACATACATAGTACCTTAAGCCCTGGAAGGCAGCAGCTAAGTATTACCTGTCCCTCAGAACAAAAAACTTTTGAGCGTCGCCGCGGTACCCTTAATCAATTTATGAGGCGCTAACTGGAACATGGAAAATGTATTAAAGCCCGCTGTGGGAACAGACACATACCTAATACGGATTTCGAGATGCATAATAACAACTTTATAATTTTAATACATCTTGACGCTAAGGTGGTAGACCTAAATTTTATTTTATAATCCTTTTTACTTTAATCTTACCTATAGCCTTACATACAAATGTATAATTTTCATACATAAATATATCAACATTTAAATCTATACTAATATTATAAAGCTGAAGAGTTTGTTTGTTTGTTTGTTTGTTGTGAATCCGCGGGGCGCAGCTAGTAACATTATAACTATGAACATTATAACGACGATGACAATAATTATAAGTTAATTATAAGTTATATACATATAGATTGGGTATGTAATACACCTATACTAGCAGTTATATAAAAGAAAGCCGTTAAAGTAATATATCTTTAATAAATTAAAGTTAAAATTGATTATAAATGATATACGTTTGGTTAAAGCTGTAGGAGAATATTATGATCTATGCTTATTACCTTCAAGCTTTCATGATAGAAGAATTATGTTTATAAAAGTTATAGATATAATTCTAAGTGTAAACGCATTCTACACTCATAGTCTCACATTAGGATTTTCTCCTGTGTCGTTTGTGCCATGGGAACACAAAGACGAATCACAAACACCAGACCCAGAACAGAAAACTCTTCATCTAAACTACCTGGCCGGGGATCGAACCCGGGACCCATTGCGTGTTATACCAGTATGGTGACCGCTCCACCACGTGGGTCGTCAAATTATGGACCCGCGAAAGCGATCAAGTGTTTGTATAAATATATTTTATACTAGCTTATTCCTGCGTCTCCGTCCGCTCCGTTTATCACGATAATGAGTATCCGATGTGTAAATCTAGGTCATAAACTATCTGTGTGCCAAATTTCAGCGAACCTGTAGTTTTTGCATGTTTGTAAAGAGTTACAAACACAGTCACACAAATACCTCACACATATTTATACGTACATGCAAAATAATATCAGTAACATTTTAGCATAGTTAACGTGTGTAATCATATCATATTTAATACCAACATATTAGGTGTTATTTATTACAATACCTTATATATTTGTTTTAAATGTGATAACATTTATAGCTAAATTTATTATTTTTTCAGACTATTCGTCCATTCTTACAACTACCGACATTTAATCAAAATAAAATTATAACGCATTTCTAGTATAGCAAATAGTTAACTTGTTATTTACTTTTACATTTAAAACAAAAATCTTAAGTCACGGACACGATCCTTATTAATTTTATTACTTAAATGTAAAATAGCGTATTACGAATAAAATTCTGTGTGAAATTTGTGTACATATTAATATTTTACGGTGCGGTTCGAGCCCACGTCGAACAAAAACAATTACTTAATAAAATACACCTCAATCAAAATTAATTGCTTTACGCATTAATCTCTTTATCTTTTCCCTACAAAACAACGTGTCCATTCTCTGAGGTAATGGAAGCAATCATTCCAGATAAGATACTCTAATGTGAGAAAAGGTAGACGTTCGGTTCGGATCGTTAATTTAATTTGAAATAATAAAAGTTATATCCATCATTTATCACTTTCGACAAATTTATTTTTAAATGCCCACTTCGACGTCCTTCTTATCTGTGACTGGCCAGTGAGGTGGGAGCAAAAAGACAAAAAGGTCTGTTATAAATAGTCGTAGGCGTGACGCTGTCGGCGAGGCGTCAAGGCGTCATTAAGACGAGGTGGCGAAGACGTCGCGAGTCGGACGCGCCACACATGCTGAACTCAACTTTACATACTTACTTCACTTTACAACACTACACAACCGAATGTAAATCAGGTATCTGTGTAATATAAAAATAAATCACATTTTAAATCCGATATTATTAAACTGATTTGAACTATGTAAATACAAAAACAATGCTTTTAAATTAATACTTATTTGTTTATTTATATGGTCATTAATTTAAAAGTTCTCTAGATGAATGAATATAAAGTAAATATGAATAATAAAGTAATAATGTAAAGCGAGTAATTAGGAGTTAAAATTGTCAACCTAATTCAATCGTAAATTATAAAATAAAATTGATGTAACCCTCAATTTGAAGTACCTAATTCGTTAGCAGGTCCTGTCGCGGACACATTCCTCCGTCGAGTAGGTTTTCGTGTTCGGTCGGACTGTCCGTCCGTAACTCACACGGTATCGGTGCCATCTAAATTGAGATTTTATTGACGATTACTGTTCTAGCGACGATATCGTTGCGATCTTGGCGCCCGGCCGGACCTCAACAGTCGCGTCGACCCCTTCTCGCTCGTTTTCATAGCCAAAACAAATGTTATCATACGGCACCAATGTAAGATGGGAGATCTCTAGTTTTTTTACTAAGTGAAAACTTCTTTAGGCACGTTGAGCACGTTTTTAACAAAAATCATGGAGGTAGTCACCGAACGCTTTCCGTGAGCTATATGTATACTGTGTATATTTTAATTGTGAGTATTCACTTCTATGGGCAGTCCTAATTACTGCTTTTTATTTGAGACAAACACTATTTAAGTCATATTTGAAACAAGGAGATCTATTTAAGTCATGAAATTCTAAACCCATTTCAAATAGGTCTTTGTGCGTCCATGACATCTCGTGGGTGTATAAATGGCGTCATATGAAATCCTACTTCAATACTATATTTATTTAAAAGAGAAAATTTTAAATGTATCTTGTTGTTGATAATTCACTCATTAGGTCCATATACCAAGAGTTGTATATCTGAATGATATTTTAATAGGAAACTTTCTGATAAATAATCTAGATCTGCTTATTCGAAAAACACTAACATTACGTTACGTTGTCGTTTTATCTTAATTTACCTACAGATATGTATATTAAACCTTTACAAATGAAGCTTTTATAAAAATCTTTTTATTCGCCAGCTATCTTAATTATAACTTAATTCATAACGGAATGTCCCATACATAACAATGACAGTGTTAATCTGTCGGACAAATATTAGAGTTTACTTAAGAATCGATTTTCATACAAGGCGCCCGGTAAGAGCAAATTATGAGGAGTAAAATCTAATGATCGAATGACCTCGTTACGTTTTTGGTGCAAACCTTCCCCTTTTTCCCTTTTTCATCAGTCGCATAGATGGCGCTGTTTACAACAATTGAAACTTATTTACATTTAAATGTTATTTTATTGCACCTGTTTAGACAATCGTACTTAAGGAGTAAGGTCCAGTCGTGCGTCGGAGCTGACACACACTTTTTATTTTATTTCTAGGTATTTGCCTCTATGATATCTTCAGAGTGCCAGGATGGTCAATACGAATACCAATATCAGGACATGTATGTAAAAGAAAACTTTAACTTTCGCCAGTTTATAAAAAAGTATCCCATACATTTTATGATAGTATACTGAAAATCATTCGGATAAAAATTCTAAAAAAAATAAATCACAAATATTTAACTGTCCTACTTTATCAAAAAAAATCTATAGTAGGTGTCTATGTCAGAAAATGTACCAATTATATTTTCCTGGTAAATGCTTTAGTAGTTTAGGCGTAAATATGAAAAGGCAGTGTGTGTGTGTATTTGTCTTTTGTGTGACAATAATAACTTAAATGTGACATGACAATATCACAAGGAAAACTTATATTTATATTGCAATTGTTAATTTACTTTATTAAGCCTACATATAACGTTGTCATACGCAAACTTGTAACTGAATGCCCCATACATTTAATGATATTGTCATAAGAATCATTCGGTTAAATATCCGTCGACATTAATCCGGGCATCAATTTCTCTATATCACCTATTGTTTAAGAACACAATGCGGGGTATTTAAGATGTCCAGACACTGGCAGTTAAGTTTTTTGGCACTTTTATTGTTTAGTAGAAATTTAAATATTATGAGTTATATAATGAATAATTAGGTAAAATAATTATGAGAACGTTTTATAATGAAAATATTAAAATAACTAATAGTTAAGTCACATGGTTTCATTTAAGTATATCTTCTTACAGACGGGTACGTCCAATCGAAAAATAATTGTGTCTAAACTAATGTAGCTATTTAATCGTAATAATTATCTAATTACTTAATGTATATGTTTATCTACTTATAAGTTTATCACTAATATCTTACTACTTTTATTACTAAAGCCTTTGTCCGTCTTGCTGGATAACTCTGACTGTGAAATGTAACATTTCGAAAACGTTTCAGGTCATTAATCTTAGGCGTGTACATTTCCGTAGCAATATTAAAAATAAAAATGAACAACTAAATTTACAAAAATAAATTAGTAAGCGTATAGATTTTAGAATTATTAGAAGCTTAGAGTTGTATTATTCTACAGTTATAGAAGGAAAGTTAACATGTATTATACCATAAAGATATTCTGCATCTTTAAAATAGATTAAAAAAGCTTCTACGTAATTAAAACACAGATCATTAAAATTATATAGTATATGCATATGTTTTTTAATTATTGAACACCTTCTTGGTCCGTCACCATTTTAGGAGGTACCTATTTATATTCGTACCCATAACTAGAAAATATAACAAAAACAAACTTACAAGCATGTAATTAGGTAGTGTTTGAAGATTATTTGGGCAAACAAAAAAGAGCGGCATCCCTTAGGGTAATGAACCTGGGAGGGACAAATGATGATGGCCTCCGGAGGTGTCCGTGGCGAATCACCGTCGGGGGTTGATGGTTCGTGTAATCTTAACGATTTTTTCGAAGACCACACCGCAGCAAAACTGTAATTTCACGCACGGTGAGTTCACACGCACCTGTGCCCTTTGGCCGTGTTTATTTACTCGTCACTGTGTTTACCTGTACAACCCTTTCGTGGTTGGCGCCTTTACATGGTCTGTTTTCTTGTTGTGTTAAAAGTAAACGGCAAAACCCATAAGTTTTTTTTATGATATAGAAGAAAATGAGCATATAGTCCATCTGAGGGTAAATGGTTACTGCTGCGCATGGACTTCTCTAATCAACCCCAGACAAGATCAGCCTTGCTTTGGATTGGCCACAGATGCGTTGCTACCCGAAGGCCTAAGTTGGGAGACCCCGGCTAAGTACCTATATGTATTACTACGCCCATCAGACTAGAACTCAGCAGCGCTTAAAACTGCCGCTTAAATTCATCTCCCCCCTTATTCTTTGAATAGTAGACTTAAATTTAATAGTAGACTTAAAGGCATTCCAACTAAATTTGCACGGGTTTTAATATGCGGCTGATATTATTTGCGATACAATAAAATAGATGCCATCATCAT
>MOOZ01001513.1:350674-361773 GCA_002930495.1 Cecropterus lyciades | reverse complement strand
TTTTTCAAAATTATTGTCTTTTTTTGAGTGATCCGAAATTTACGAAATAAAGTTAGTAAGTTAGTTAATTGAGTCCACATCGATGCTTTACTAACAAGGTCGTTACCCCAAACTACTTAAGTTTCCAAAAATTCATATCCATAGGTATTTCTTGTTTATAAAAATCATCCACCAACCAACAAACTCGAACCATGACACCAAACAATCCTCATTGTATGTTCGGTTCCCGTCATAGTTTCCCATAAACTTCGAAAAACATACATATTTGTAGTGAGCGGCAAACATCTCGTGGTCAATCTTTTAAGTAGGCAGCGGGTAAATATTTTTGTTAATAATTTAGTGTGCGTTATTCCCACGGTCGGTAATGGAGAGCTCTCGGTTACGGATCACACCCCCGGGAACACGGTGGAGCTGTGTTTGCACAGTGAGGTGCTTGGTTTTCTGGAGGTTTAGTAATCGTTTAATGAAGGAGTGGTTTAAATGACTTGGTGATAACGATTTATATTAAGTATTCCTACATTAAACATTCAGTTCTCATTCGCCACTGCCATTCATCAATTACGTGAATCTAATTGAAAATTGAATTGGAGTCAGAAGAGTTGCAACTCCTGAAAACTAAGTTTGTTCACCTGTAATGAGTTAGTTCATCTGCCTTACCTTACCCTTTAAATCTGATGGTGAGAACTCTGCGGACATACTTACAGTGACGATGTCCCCTTTTTTAAACATATTTGCCAAAGAATATAAGTTATATATTTACTTTACGTTCATTACCTACATAAAATTAATAAACGCTTTTTACACTCATAGCCCCACATTAGGATTTTCTCCTGTGTGTGCCATGGACACACAAAGACAAATACACAAACACCCAGACCCAGAACAGAAATCTAAACTCATCATTCAGATGTATGTCTGGCCGGGGATCGAACCCGGGACCCACGGCGTGTGACTGGTATGGTGACCGCTACACCACGCGGGCCGTCTTTGTAAGAACAAAACTGTTTAGAACCACAAACATATTAATACTTCTGGCAATTTTTTGCTTAAAAACGTTTCTACTCCTTCCTTATCTAATACATTAACATTAATTATTTGTGTGCTAATTAAATAATTTGTAGTTGTAAAGAGTGACTCGTTTAACATGCCAGAAAAATACGCGTGCGAAAAAATCATGAAGTTCATTACACACCGCAAAAAGTCGGTCAATGGACCAATTAACAATACAAGTCGAAAACAAAAGATAATTAAGGTTTGATGCAATAGATACTATGTTTGCTGAGGTACCGCGAAACAAAGGAGCGCCAAAAAACGGCAAATAGATGTTGATGTGGGATCTCTTTGTGGCACCGAATGCAACGTTTGCTCATAAGATGTTTGACGTTTAGGTATGTCGTTATGCCATTAAGATTTCTTTAGGATGTTTCTACATCTGCTAAAAGACCGCTACACCTATTTCTGCCTAATAACAACAATGTTAAGTGCTTCTATGTTTTGATCTGAAGAGTGTGGTAATGGATATGGAGACATACTTCCCGTGGCATTTTGACCTAGTCCTCAGGAGTAGCAACGCATCTGTGGCCAATCTCAGGTAAGACTCTGATCTTATCTAGGGTTGATTGTAGATGTCCATGGGCGGCCACTTAACATCAGGGCAAACGAACAGCAGTCCGCATTTTCGTTTGCTGTTTAGTGTTTTTTGCATGTTATGTATATTATTACACGTAGCCCATATTCCACGTAATTGATCAATTGACGGATTGAATGTTGGTTGCGTGATCGCAAAATTTCATGTAATCCTGTTTTTCGTAGGGCATGTTACGTAGTTGGTCCGGTCCGTTATCCTTTAGAAGTCGTCAAACCATCTCGGAGGCCTTACTGTTGTTTTGGAAACAACCGACACATAACCTGTTTAATTATCGTAATTCTAACCTACCTCCTCCTCTAATCTCTGAATACATTGACTATGTGGTGCATTAAACATAAGTAGAAACAAAATATCATTGTAAAATTAAGGTACCATTGTACCAGGTAAGTAACAATCCGACCTTTAAAAAAGATAAAAATACTAAAAACATATAAAAAGGGTGCTGTATGTAAATAATTGACACGGACCCTGAATTAGTCTGTCGGTATTTGTCGAGGAGTTCATCGAAAACGGGTGGTGTGAAGTAGCCGGCGCCGGGCGCGAATTGCAAACACCTCGGTGCCTTCGCCTCGCCTCGACGTGACATTCCCACGGTCACTGTGTTTCCTTCCTCACATAAAGTCAAACTTGTGTGTATTGACTAAGATGCAGATTGCTAAAGCATATAATCGGTGCTAAAGAAAGAAGTAAGTTCAAAAACTTTTAGTGTTACGTATTTGTGGCTAACCTCAGGTTAAACTTTGATCTTATCTTTCGTTGATTACAGATGTCTATGAGCGGCAGAAGCCACGTGCTCGTTTGCTACTTCAATTTTTTTTTTATCTTTTATAAGCCAATGCTTAACTACAATCCTAATTGATGGCGTGGAATGCAAGTGGTGATGTAGTCTTTGGTGGTGAATCGAATTAACTTAGTAAAAGCCTATTCACTCTTGACTTGAAGACACGCACATAGTAATCGGACGGGAACACCGATGCGAGTAAGTTATTCCAGTCCGTACGCAAAAGAAATGACGAAGCAACGCGCGCCGTCCGTACTGAAGGGGATATCTAGGGAAAAACAAATGCAATGCAATTTCTTTATTAGACTTGTAAATGTTTATAATGTTGAATTAGTATTGATTGAGATTGATTAAAAGACTACAAAGTATTACTCAACAATTAGAAACTACACCTACAAACTATCAGTATTGTTGCCGTGGGAATGTCAATCTTCTTGAAACAGTGTTGGCACTTAGCTGTTTGCAATTCGCACTCGCTGTCGGCTACTTCACACCTGAGTCGGAGTTCAATCGAACTCAAAGATAAATACTGACCTTCTCCGTACAAATTACGTTATACGCGAGTCTGTTATATGGAATCCTCTGTGAGTTATGTTTAAACAGAACCTTACTGAAATGTATAAAGGTGGACTTCATCATACAAGCATAATCTGCCAGTCATAGGACACTACGAAAGAAAGTAATACAAATGAAAAAAAAATGTTGTAAATTTTTACTGCTTAATCTCTTACATTATTGCTCCTATAAGAGCATGGTTGATTTTATTAGCGGATCCAGGATTTGTTGTTTGAGGGGGATTTGACCTTCCGAAAAAAGGCATTCAAAGAACTTGATGGGGATAAAAAAGGTCTACTCATAGGGAACACTGTTTAGACTTTGAGAGCGCTTGGGTCCAAGTGTTTCTAAAATTTTGCCGGTCCCTTGAAAGTGACACTTACTTCAAATTGAAAATATGTTCAGTATACACGTTCTTATTCCAATTTACAGCCTTCCGGAGCGGATATCCCGTTTACCCCTCCAGCTCAACACTATGAAAGACAAAAGATTCGATTATTGCTCGGGGTCCTATTAAGTATCAAGTATAATACGGCCTTGGTACGTCGAGGGTCCATACATAAAGCAATAAAGGTAAAGTAAATTAGAGGGAGTAATGTATTGTATAAACTTTTTGTAATGTACAAAGTTACAGGCACGATTAATTTTAAAAGAGGGAACTTAGATAGATACCACATTTGTATCTTATTTCCTACTCCACGTTACGTCACCCATGCTGTAGATTTTTTGTTAATATCTTATGTAAAAAATTCCATTCATTCGTCTATTGCGGTTGTTTGACTGCAGTTTACTGGACATAGATAATTAGTTCAACCAACCAGTCCTATGCCTTCAGAATCCAACCCTGGCCGGGAACCGACCTTTGCGCCTCATTAGAGGACCTTTCTTGCCCTTCGGTAATCGGCCCTATAAGCAATGTGGCCGGGCCATTCCCACTTCAAAAGGTAATTTAAAAAGCTAGGTCGGTGAGCTGTGATCATTTACAAAATTTATCGATGCAAGTCATCTCGTAGCTAAATAGATAGCATACCTTTCTCCATAGCACACTGATTCTGAGCTTTCAAATAATGAAATGAAGGACCACTAGCTGATGCCATTTGTTATGACTGGCAACACAACAATCTCAGATACAAACAGAACAAATAGTCAAAAAGAATTTCCATGTCTCTCAACCAAATCGGGAGTAACACGCTAAAATTAAAAACAACATAAATAACCGTTGATGACTTCCGTAGCGGACGTCCTACAGCGGTAGAACACATACACGCGGCCATCAATGGGTGCAGTTAGTCCTGTGAATGGAAGACAAAGGGCGCGACGCACCAAAACGACATCGATGACGGCGCGTGCGCAGCCTACGAACGCGTAACGAATTGTTTCACACCACGATGCGGTCAGTGCGTATAAACAGTGGCATAAATGTAGCATTCGGTGTTTAACAGTACGTGTTTCCAACAGATACTACTGTAGTATAATTAGAATGAAAGGGTGAAAGAAACTACACGTTACGCTCAATAGAAAATGTATATTTGTGACATTGTGTTTATGCTGTCCATATAACGACACATGTATAGGATATGTGGAGGATTGACTTAATGCTCGAGATTTCCAAATTCCAAATAAGTTAGACAATATCGTAATAATGTCATTTAAGTAATTTGAAAGATTAAAACAACTTTGAACCAATTTACTCCACGAAAGTGGTAAATGAGTAGCGTAAATAATTTTACTTCAGCTTCCGCGTGTTTAATAGAAAACATAGTATCGTATTGAAGACGATTATTTAACGCCTATTTAAAATATTATACATATAATGCTCATGATTTCATTTATGTTCTCCCTACAGACTTGAGTTAGCAATTAAGTTTTATGTTTTTCTTAATAGCCATGTTTGTTGGACTAGACACAAAGAAAGCTTGCAATTTGCAATATGATGAGTAACATCAAAAGCAATAGATAATTATTACTATAGTTGTACAATAGCAACTTAACGCTGTAAATTTGTACGATTACAACGAATTACGTTTTGCTTTCTCAAATTTAAGATTTCTTGTGATATCTTAAATTTAAAAACACATAATAGTTAGAAGATTGAAAGTATTCGTAACCAAGTTTAGACATAATTTACAAGTTGCAAAAATCATGCAGTCCACTTGACGGTAAGTAGTCACTCTGTGTGTCATGTCATGTGTGGACATGTGTAAGCAATTTTATGTTGAACAAAGATTCTATCTGAACTCAATCACAGATGCATTGTTACTCCTGAAGACTGATGGCATGACATGAGGCGTCATGTAAAAGTGAGTGGCCGGCAACCACACTTTTCCACCGAAACGCAAAAACTGTTTTACGCTAGAAATGCTTGCAACATTGGATATGGTTTATAAACATGGTTATATTGCTAACCATATTGAATGGATGCTAGTGCTTATTGATGCATGGCGGTTAGTCAAAATTAGTATTTGATGAGTCCATTAACAAATTCAGAGAACCTCCATTGTACGTTGTGATGATTAAGAAAAGAAGAGGCAATTTCCAGATTTTCTCAGTAAAAATGAGTCACAGGATCTCAAGATTCCGTTTCGGAGCACGATTTTTTCAATTAGTCACTGGTCATGAGCGGCAGTGACGGAAACGCTCACGACCAGCGGCCGGAAGGCGGACGGACATGAATGACGTCGGTGAGCTTCATTATACTCAGCCACTAGTTATATATGTAATGCCGCAATGCACCTGACTTGACGTCATAGAGCAAGGGTTGCATGTAGACTGGCATTTAACTTTGAAATGGTTGCTTTTTGATTAAATGAAACAATGTTTTCTGTTCTCGTGACTCTTCTCTATGAATCCGTGTTTTTTATAGAACGAGCATGCAGTTTGCCTGATTGAGTGGTCCTTGCCGCATTGAACGACTGTAACCGACTCCATAGAGATCTAAGGTTCTACCTGTAGCCAATCACAGATGTTTCATCGTAATTGTAGAAGGTGTTCACCTTGTATTTATGTCAGCTGGCAACTACACCCTTCCAAAGAAACGCATGAGCTGCTTCAATTTATATAAGTGTCGCGGTGGTACCACCCTGGTCGAACAGTACTCGTTCTTCTACCTTTCAAACCGTACTGTGAACAAACTCAAAGACAAATACATAAACGCCCAAACTTGGAATGTAATAACTGGTTATCTTAGATTTCTATTTAATTAAAAATCGCTCCTAAATCTCTTGGCTGAATAAGATTAATCAATTCAATGATATTTTATACAATGTGTATACAAATGGATCCTGTAGTTTTAGTTTTTTCTAACATGAAATAGCATATTTATAAAGTTAGTTATCATCAATATCAATCAGTTTTGTACTTTTATGTAAACAGAAAAATCCTATCAATAATAGTATAATATTAAAACACTTAAACTTGTTGATTTACCATACTTACTCTTTGGTGTCAGTTAATGCATGAGTGAATTGAATAAGCTAACCGGTCGTGGATCGAACGTGACTGGACTATACGATAAATTCATTCATTCACAACTTCAAGAAACTATTTAAAAATGTATCGGATTTGTTAGACTAAAAAAACAGTTTCAATGAATGACGGACAATCTGACTTTCATGTTGTTTACAATTCACAAGCGTGGAATAGAACAATGGAGGCAGTAAACGAAACGTAACGGGCGTCCCCTGGCGTTTAGTGTTTACAATAGATACGGAACGTGAGAATGTTGTTTTAAACCAACTTTATCCCAAAGGTGCGTTTCCTACGTGTCCATTACAAAACCGGCACACGACAGACAAACTATATTGTGTAGGCGGTGTTGCAAAGGCATCGTAAACCATCCGACCGCCAGACACCTTAAGCTGTCGAAGTCGCGTATAATCACGTTACAAGTTTTAGGCAAGAAATTCAATTAAGAAGTAATTCTTTGGTCCGTGGGAAACTGTTTTGTCTTTTTGTTACACTTCCTGTTGCAAGCTGAGGCAGATACGTCTTAGTTTTGCGAGATTTGACCCCGAGCGTTCTGATGTGTAACAGTTATATGTAAATTTTATTATTTGACGTATATACAATACGTGTCGAGACGCGATTATTACCTCATGAATTTAGTGTTAAATATGAATAACACAATAGCGTCGGTTGCAATTAAAGCTACATATTTTCCATAACAAAGCACTGCACTAAAAATATACCTACATTAAACATATGTTAAAGAATCTGGTTTACAGACCCATCAAAACTTATCTAACATTATTCATGGGATTTCCCGGGGAAGCAAACTTAATTTTGCTATTAATAGTTAAAGAAGTATGGCACGTACAGAATTTGTATAGTTTTTGAATGATTAAGAGTTGCATACAAATTAACTTATCTTAAGCAAAACAACACAACAAAAATAACAAAAGAACAAAAAATCTACAGCTATAAGCAAGTATCTACACAAATTTTTGTCTCTACTACTTAAACACAGGTAAAATTAGCTAAATGGACTACATAAAAATGTTATTTATTATTCGGACTACATAAAAATGTTATTTATTATGTTGAATATTATTTATTATTCCTCGCCCGTAAACGTTTTGAATGCAAGTCAGTATTTAAATTTCTGCCATGTTTTTCGTATTATACTGCGTATGCCATCAAATATTTGTGATCGTAATTTACACACCGTGCTTGCACGTATGATCGATGGTGGGCCGACATCCGGCGGACATAGCTCGGCTTCCGCACTCCTATTGTCCTTCCCCTCGCTAACATTAACCTCCGCTTCGAACCCTCTAGCAAACAAGTGGATTTAAAATCAGTTCAAAAGTGTGCTTTGACGCTTGAGCTCAGTTGTAAGTACGAGAATGTTCGTATCGCAAGAATGAATTGTTCAAGTTCAAGTAAGGTATTTTTTAATAAATTGTTGAAGAACTTTCAGTTTGTAAGTTGAACTCCTTACGAAGTTTTCGTTCGTTTCTATATTAAGTGGTATGTACATATTTGCATAGTCGCCATTGAGCTGAGATTCCCGTACCTGATAATGATCAATATGCAAGACTGATTTTTTAAGTAGATTTAAATAACGAGCCTGCAGTTCACCTGGTGTTAAATGGTCACTGATGATCATGGACATCTGTAAGCAACTTCATAGAAAAGTTCTAGTAAAATCAGTCAAAGCATCGTTACTACTTTCGAATAATACGATGGTCGCCTCATATGAAAGAGAGCTGTCAACCAGAGCCTTCCACCGAAACAGAACAATGATTTCTTAATGTCACATAAATACCATTCCAATTTCAAGTATTACGGTAAATCCTTGGACAAAATGTTTGGATATGTAATATTTGTATGGAATGTATACTAGATATGTACGTATAATTTCTAGTACGGACTGGTTTGCTCATACATAAGATTAACTGACCTAAATTAGATTTGTCCCTTTATAGAATAACGGCATTATACAGCACAAAGGACAATAATTATGATTTCAAATGGTCACGCTTGATTTATGCAAAAGAAATCTATTCTTTGAAAATATCCTCGGTTCGATAAATATAAACCAAGTACTTTTAAAACGGCACTGCGCTTACAAATTTAACGATCCGTTAGAAATGAAAAGGGATCTTCGATAATGCTAATTGGTTCTTAACAGCTGTTTAAACGCCCGTAAAAACGACTTAATCGCCGACTCAGACGATTAGGCAAAATATTTACTGTTTAATTTACAAGGAACGAATTTTAAGAAATGAGCTCTAATATTGCGATTTTGTTCATGATTATGTTAATCTGTAATTAAGAAATCAATTTGAATAAATTTAGTAATATCACCATAATAACAGTAATGTTGCGCGCTATTGTGTTCCGGTTTGAAGGTTGTGGTAAGGGAAGTATACTTATCCAAGGTGTTTTAATTTTATCCTGAGGGATAATTACGCTTCTCTGCGCAGAAAGCACTCTAATCTTATCAAGGTTTGATCACAGATGTTCATAGACTGCAGTAGCCACTTACTATCAGGACGACTGCATGTTCGGTTGCTTCCATAATAAAGAAATGTATTGTAAGGTTATTGTTACTGTATTTTAATGCAATCAATTTGTATATTTATAAATGCATACATTTTAATTTTCACCGTGATGTTAAAACTAAACTTAAAGCAGCTTAACTTATTACAAGCATACAGCTCAAGGCTTTAAAATGAATTCTAAATAGAATGGGTCCTCCATAACATTGATCAGGTAAATCTTCCAACTCAAAAAAAAAGTTGAAACACATTCATGTATACATTTTTTACCAAAATTGTAAGAGTGTGGTAATTGCCACACTCTTCAAAAGCGGAAAACTTATTTTTTTCCTAATGAGTATTCTGATAACACTCAAGTACCGGTTTCTTCCATGACTGTAACAAATATTTTTTCTTAGAGCTTCTACCAAAGAAAACAATCATAGTACTAACATTCGCATTTTAAATACTTACTTAGGCTTGCCCTAATGCATTCCGTCTAATAACCCTGAACTATCGCGATTCTGACTATATATTTTTATTCTTCTTTAGACTTCTAACAACGAAAACAATCTCACTATCACTCGCTAAGTTTACCTAAATACTTATCCTTGCTCTGTGTATCTTGACAACCCTCATCCACCGCTTTCATCCGCGACATCCCGGGGGTGCGTGGGGGTGTGACGGCAGGTGCGCGGACGCACGTGCGGCGCAGCTTACCTCAAATATGGATCAACTTCAAATTATGGACGGTTTTAAATTAAATCCACTGTCGATCCTCGTTGTACGTGTTGCACACAAAATCGTGCTCAGTTTCGATGTCATAGCCGTATCGATAACGTAAGCTGAAATTAATATATAAGTAAGAGGATTCTTATGGCTAATAGCAAGTATTAGAAGATTAGATTTTTTTTAAAGGTAAGAGAAAAAACAGTATGATATTTTTAATCTAATAAATAAATCTTTTATAGCTGGATGCGACATTAACTAAGAGTAGGGCCGGAACTAGGGGTGTCTGTCCCAGGCGAAAGTTTCAGGGGACGAGAAAATAAAAATCATATTTTATATTCTATAGCGTATAATTATTTTCTATGATTTTACAGTAGACCACTGAGTCCCAACTTTAAAAATTGTAGATCCGGGGCTGGGCAGGAATAACTCTCGACAAATAGTAAATAATGGTATCGCTTAAAATAGTACAACGAATAATTTTGATATCTGGGGGCACGGTATTGTAGAAATTTTTGTCATCCAGTTATCTATAATCACATACTTAAAATCCAAAAATCACAAGTCTCTAGGCCATTTAGATCCGAAGTTAAGCGAAAGCAAAGTTTCATATTTATGACATTCACTCACTCATGATCATCAAGATAGAACTAGTACTTCCCCTTAGTAGTAGTATAAACTCAGAGAGCTGAAATTTGGTACAGAGTAAGGGTTTACAGGCCACATAAAGGGAAAACTATAAAAACTAGGATAATCGAAGATCTGGAGTACATGGTGACCCTAATTAGAAAACACAAGAGTTCAAACAAACTATTAGAGATCGACATACCGCCTTTACAAAAAATATTCAACTTGGTGGGCCGCTTCATTTGATGTCAAAAATCGAAGGTCTGAAGTATCTGATGAAGAACCCTCAGCTGGTCTCAGCTATATTAGAGATATGATAATGCCCCCTTCTACTATTGGTACATAAAAAAGAAAAAACTGTGTCAAATAAGAAAATCTAATAAAATAAATCAATAAGCTCACGTTTCTACAAAAAGAAGTGAAATCCCACCAAAAAATTCTGTAAAAAATAGCCAAGTCTCGATGGAGCTGCTTGTTTATCTAAAAAGTAATGAAAACTAGACAAAGTCGTGTCAAGTCTAAGGTACTGCGATTGCTTTATTATTCTAGTTAATATTGTATGACTTGGCCGTTGACTTGTATCCACTAACGTATGAAGAATGTTCAGTCTAGTCTTATTCAGAGTCTCACCAAAAACATTCTGTAAATACTCGCCAAGTCTCGATGGAGCTGCTTGTTAATCTCTAAAAAGTAATATTTATTTATTTATTTATTTATTTATTAATAGACCCACCAACAGCATTACATACAAAATTACACAATAACTTACATTTAGATA
>MOOZ01001513.1:241753-264428 GCA_002930495.1 Cecropterus lyciades | reverse complement strand
ATTTTAATGACACGCTTATTTACTTAAATTAAATGTGTAATTTATGATTTTAAATTTTCGCGCGAAAACGCTAGTCGCCATTCTTTTTGACTCGTGATATTATGGCGTTTGGAAACATTGCAATATCGCACAATTAAACCGCCATAATATTTTTTTTTTACTACCCAAGTAACGTCACATCGGCTTCGAAGTGGGAGTTTTAGACATTTGAAGAATATACTACAAGCAATGAAAGCAACAAATTTTCAGTCAATTATAATAAAAAACATTATTTTATATAAATTGACATTTCTTGTTAGATTTTTTTTTGTTTGACGATTATCATAAAAATGTAGTTTTCGCTTTTTTTTTATAAAATGCGTAAGTGCGTAATACCCTATTGTTTTCCGATATATCGTCTCGGTTCTCGGCACTTGTCGCACGCGTCGCTTTCTAAATAAGTCGCGGATATCGGCGCCAGTTTTAGCTGAGTCTGCGGCGCGTCTAGGCTATTTGGGTTTTGGCATTGGACATTTCGTATCTCGTGGGAATCCGAGTTGAACGACTGGGGAGACAATGCGGTTGTCTGATGCTAGGGTTGTTACCTGTAGGTACTATGAGTATTGTACTATATTTTTGTAAAACATCTACATACCTAAAACTTTTAGTAAAAAAATGTATGTATACTTTTATATGTATGTATTACTCTTTAATATTAAAAGGTCATCAGATACAAGAAGTGGCTCGGCGAAAATTCTTTGCATAAGTACAATATCTACATAAGAAATACTAGTTATATATTTCTTCGATAAAAGTTGGCAATCCTATCTGGTAGCATCGCTGTTGCGTAGGGATGAGCTATGTTGATAGATACATAAAACGAATTACGACAAGTATATTTGTATTGATATTTTTTATGTGAAGGGTAATATTTAAGGGAAGTGTAGTTATGTGTGCGTTATCAAGCATTGCTACTTTGCTTTTTTAAAAATAAAACCATTTAACACGTTTCAATGCGAGAAACAGAAATAATTAAATCGGACCCGTGGTATTCCAGACAGAAAAGCAGGCGGAAGAAGAATAGACTCCGAATATGTAGAAATTAATAAAAAATACACATTAGATTTTTCCGCATATTGGAGTCTCAGAAGGGAGCAGTTCTCCTTCTCTTAGAAACATTAAAAACTAAAAAAAAATCGCTGACTGGCGGCGCCCTGAAAACAATTTAAGCGCGATTAGCCCACTACGAAATAGTGTGTCAGATACCCTGAGATCCAATACTGTGGAACCAGTCCGCAATTTCGCAGTGTGGTACATATTTTTTTTATCAGAATGAATTAGCAAACGAGCATGCACTCCACCTGATAGTGATTACTGCCGCTCATGGACATCTGTAATCTTGATATAGAACAGGAGTTCTATCTGAGGTCGATCACAGATGCGTTGCTAATCCCGGGGACTAAGATGGTCGCCTCATAAGTAATTGAGCCGGAAATAAAATTCTTCCACGGAATTAGCGTTTCCGTGTACCTATATATTACAACTCCTTTAATTACCTCGCCGGTGGAACTACAATGGTATACATGAATATACTCCGGATCGATCAGTAAATGCAATCAGTAAACGGAGAAACAATCCCAGTAACAGGTCATTGACTTGTTCTATCTTTAATAAAAACAAATTTTCCTACATCCGAATAAAAATGTAAAAACGTAGTTGGATTCACATGACATCACTGCCAATGATTTATTGGCAATTCACAAGATTATTCGTTGATGTTTTATAATGATTTGAAAATGGCATCTCTAGTCTCTACTAGAGCAGTCGTTCACCGGCGCGCCACCCACCACCGCCTCTCACTCTGCCCACAGTCCTGCCATAACACACCACACATTACATCACTAATTCATTTCAACTAGTTTCAATATTGTCTTCTCGTATATTTAATTGACGGCCACGAAATAAACAGCCGACATATTTAAATCTTATCTATTTCTATCATTACACGGTTAATGATAGCGGCAAAGGAATATGCTGTCCGTCTAATAGTAAATGACCCCTGATTGGCTACAGGTACGTTGTTACCTATAATTGTATTTAATTGATTAGTTTATTTGGACGTAAGTGTAACAATTGTGCCGTAGCATTGTATATCAATTTTATTAACTACTCAGGACAATCGCGGTTTCTTGTTTATTATTTGACGTAGAATGTAGTTCAGAAATAATACTAATTACATATTTTCATAATAAAGAAGTAGTAAACAAGCATGCAGTCCACCTGATGACAAGTGGCTAATATGACCCATGGACACCTGTTATCAATCCCATATAAGATAAGAATCGTATATAAGGTCGACCATAATGCGTTACTACCACAGACGACTAAGTTAGAACATTTGGGATAAGGATATCTACCTTACCACACCCTTCACACTAAAACACAACAGCGCTTAACTGCTGTTTTAAGCAGAATCAGGTGTGGTTGTGCCACCGGAATCTTTCCACCAAGTGTTCTACCATCTATAAAACTCTTAATTACAAGAACATAAGAATAAGCAAAATCAGGTGGGGCGATGATGCCGTCTGAATCGGACCACTCTTACTAACATTTGAGCTCTCTTGACAACAAACAACAAAATGTTTCTTTTGTATCATACCGTTGATTTGTTCCGCTATCGAGGTACGTGTTTAAATAGTTAATAATAACTAGAAAACTGCTGTTAGGGTGGTGGCGGGGTCGATAGGCATTGGACGCGAGCCAGCCGCGCGGCGACGTGATTTCGCGACACATAAATCCGCTGGCGGCACTAACTTGTAAATATAATTCGAATTAAAACACTAACCTATAAAGAGGCAGTTCACGCGATATATATAGACACATAAAATCAACTGCTGCTATAAGCATCGATGCGCAAACGAGTACAATTTGAATGGAACTCTTCGTCAAAGTATCTCTAGTTTGCGCGCTGCGTTTTGTTTAAAAACGTGGTAGTGATAGTGCATTCTTTATAAAAAAAAGTTTAAAGCTTCAGAGAACAATTCTGTGATCAGCTCCAGGTAAAACTTCAATCGAGGGTTGGTAACTGACGTCCACAGACTAGAGCGATAAGCAATCTGTTATCTCTCTGCAGGAAGTTTAGGCGGTCGAGGCGTTTATTAAAAAAATCTTGACTTTTTAAAGGGGAAACTATAGGAGGTGCTTTTGGAGAGTTGCAAAATAATAAAGCCAGACATGTGCCGCGAAAGTAAACACTACGCGACATTTAAGCTATTTCCAAACCACAACACCACCAAGCCATAGTCCACCGCCCTGACCAAGTGCGAATAGGTAGACTTCACACACTTTTGAGAACTTTTTAAATAACTCTCAGGTGTGTAGGTTTCCTCACGATGTTTTCCTTCACCGTAAAGCAGTGATAATTAACTTCTAATACGTACATAATTTTAGAAAAATCAGCGGTGCCTGGGATTCGAACCTCTGACCCTCGATTGAGAGGCCGAGTTTAAACCATTCGGCTATCACTGCTCTTTCCAGACAGATTGTTACGTATAACATATCATTAGAATCGTCTCAGTTTGGAAAGTGACATAGGCTATATAATTTTTACAAATGGCGCCTAGAAATAGAGGAAAAGGGAGACGTTTTTTTTTTACTATTACGACAATACGGGTATCAAATGAAAGCGAGTAAATAGACCAATCCAAAAATATATGTATTATAAAACTGTTACTTGACTATTTTGACATAATAAGCGTTAAAATAAATGATATCATTATGAAAAAAAATCGTTTTAAGAAGTCGGGTTTCTTGTTTGACTGTTTTTAACGATGTTATTAGTTTCATATACTTATAAATACTAGGATATCCCCGCGGCTCAGCCCGCTTCGGCTACGTCTATCACGGTACGATCATAATCTCTGTGTACCAAATTGGAGCGAAATCCTACTAGTGGTTTTTGCGTGAAAGAGTAACAAACACACATACATCCTCACAAACTTTCGCATGTAAAATATTAGAAAGATTTTACCGTATTAATCATACTATTACAAGTGCAACGAATCTTATATCACTCTAACTAATCTACACTTCAATATAATAATTATTCAATGTTAAGTCCTTAAATTGCGGAAAATAACGTCCGCTAGACTTCTTTGTCGAGGTTAGGCTAATTGAATTTAAGCAGCTGGCCAATGGAGGTGTACTGTTGTTTGTTGGGGGTGGTTTGGGGGTCGATAATCATAGGCATTGGAAACTAGCCAGCCGACGGCACCGCGGCCACGCCGTGTTCCCCGAAACGTCATAATCCACCACGCTTATACTTTAACGAAAGTATTTTTTTCAGTGTAATACAAATAATATTTGTCTCTCCATTACATTAGTATACAATACAATACAAAACATCTTTACTGTACAAAAGATAGATAATAATAATAAAATTCATATAATATATGTAAGCTCCAACATTATGTAAGGTTCTTCCAGACGTCCTTATTAGCATTAACAACTGTTAAAGGAAAATATTAACACTCATATTTTATGAACATATAAATCGTTTTATTATAAACTTCAAAGATATTTGTACCGGTGCGAAGTGGTATTAAGTTATTGACGTTCAAAAAGAACGTAGTACTGTAAATAAACTATTTTAGTTTGATTTTAACAACTATTGTTCAAAAGATGTAAGTAAGCGTGTTATTTAGTCTTTAGAATGTTTGGAATGAGTCAAAGTTGCTCTAGTAGCCTTAACAGATAGTTACTACATTTACGTTACGAAGGTAAAGAACATTGAACAAAAGATAAAGTATTATGAAGTATATATGAACCAAGTTCAATGCATTTAAATAAATTAAATTAAACCATCCAATTTACCTTGGACCTAACATTGAGGCCTATGACGTCAACGCAATTATATAACACCGATAGAACTAACCGTTTGCGGTAAGCACTTGACCAAATAATGCAATAAATAGTCACATCAATCTTTGGTTATTTGATAAATGGTCAAAAACGTTTCGAGTACCTACCTTTACGTGGTAAATATCATGCATTTATTATTCATGTTATAATGGATTTGGGTGAGTAACATTTGTAAGTTTGAATATGTAGGCACGAAAGCTTTAGGGTTGAAAACTCAGTAGCGAAGGGTCTCGTGTTGTTGATACGATGAAAATACAGAACGACAAGTTTAGAAACACACAGAGGCAAAATAGCTACGCTGGTTAGCTACTACAATCGTATAACTAGTTATCAGCATAAAATAACTAGGTATCACGAATGATATGTCATACGTCACAATCCGTCAAGCCGTTTGGGCTGTAGCGCGTGCCAAAGAAATGGACATACATACAAACGATCATACATACATACATACGCTCGAAAAACATTACCGTCCTTCTGACGCAGTCGGGTATACAAGAATGCAATTATTTGTTCATACGAAAATCTAATGAGGTATTGGTCTAATTCTAGAAACCGGAAAATACTGTGAGCACGAATACTAGTTAACCGACAAGGCCGTCCCACTAGCACGCGATACTGTCTGTCCTTCTACGATACTAATCAGTTAAAAGTTTATTTGTTTATATGTCTGAGATAATCACGAAGTACTGAATTGAATCTGACATTGATTTCATTATTTGCAAACAAAAATATTCTTAGAGTGTATTTCGGTATCAACTACAGGAAACTATGATTTTTGAAGTTATATTTTCGGTCTGTGAAGGTTGGATGAAAAGTAAACATCATATTTATGATAAAGAAAGAAAAATTCTAAAATTCATTGATATCAAATATGAAATTATTCAGATTCCTGAATAATTTCACTGATTCATTGGGTTAAGCCAATAATAAGACCAATAAATATGGTATATAATAATCATAAACCATGACTTTACACATAATATATGTGTAAATTCATGGTTTATGGATGTGAAAAGTTCTTTTTTAGCATAGGTTGTTTAGTTTGTTTACGTTGAAGTAAGACCGAAACGAACATATATAACTTTATGATCATAATTGTCTTAAATTACATAACTTACACCACAACAATTTTAGAAGAACGGCACAAGAAACTCTTAACATATTCCCAAATTATTTTGGCTAAGCGGTCTCTTTTTCCAAAACGAACTGATACCTCGGACCCCATTGTAAAATTACCTCGAAAATACTGTTTCTAGTTTTCCCTAGTAATACAAAATACTAACCAATTTAATAACTTTGCGGTTGTCCTGTTATCTGTTCAAAGGGATCGATATCGACTGACTGATGATCGATGATCGATTCGGGAATCATTGCGCTGCAACTTCGAATTATTGATTCATGTAACTGTTTATACGAATTTTGTGTAATTACATTTTCTACTAATTTTGTCTAATTGTTTCAGATGAGTGGCAAGCGGACACGCAGCTATAGATGCGCGGTGCACCAGCGAGACCGCGAGATCAGCTCAGAGAACGACTTCCATCTGCTGCTCGAAGACCCCACGTTCTTTGCCAGGTTAATATGAAATTTCTATATCATTAAACTGGATTTAACAAAGCTTTCCACATGCTAGGTCTTTGGTACGACGGTCATACATACGTATAAAGTTTTAAATAAACACTCAGATTTTGTTTATCAATCACTATCACGTTGAGACAGAAACAAAATTAAGATGCCTGCATAAGGGAAACAATCCAACGGTATTGAACCACTATAAAACTTTGTCAGTCATTTCGCTTTTTCGCTTTCCTCATTTATAATGTATTGTTGTATAACATGATGATAATAAGGTAGCGTCCTAGAATTTTTTCCTATGTTATTTCATATTAAGTTTTCTTACTATTCACGATCCGCCACAATCGATCCAGCCGTTTCCAAGATAAACCTGGACAAAATTAATAAACATTTTTCTTAGATCTTTACAAATGTATGACTATGCAATTAATCAATTTAAAACTGTTTAGTTTTGTAAAACAAGTTTAGTTCAAAAATATTAAAATTAATACACATAATAGGTGCAAAACACGTTAAAACAAATCCATATTCAGAAGATGATCAGTGAGAGTTAACAAAATTGTATTATCCAACACGAGTAGGGACATTCCGATACAAGTAAATACGAGTATGTACTCGATACTTTTGTTTCAATACCAAGTACATTTAGCATCGATATAAATTTTGCGTTACTAACTACTATCAAAACGAAAGTAATTGGTATCGGATCGAATTAAACTGTACAAATTTTATTTAACAATTTCTGATTTCTGAATGCACCTTTCTTCGTGAACAAATCAGACTATGGAATGGGATGTACTGAAATTAATATTTCCGTTTGTATACGTTTGCCTTTAAATATGTAATTGTTGTAGCAACATCAGTTCCCAGTGAGTACTTATTTTCCATAGTGGGTCAACAATGTCACAAACAAGGAACATATAGCTGATTAAGTTTTAGCACCGCGTATATCATTTTTTGGTGGTAATGACATTTTGAAAGTCATCTTTATTGGAATCGAAATACGCGAAGTTTTGTCCAAACAAAATCAAGGTACGACACAAAAATAGCTTTAAATATGGAATAAATTATAAAAGTAAAAAAATGGAACTTTAGTTGCGTCTATGTAAAATTAATCGGTTTTTGTCTCTCCCAAAAATTGCCAAAAATGACTGACGCGGTGATAGAACTTAAGCAACGATATATTTTTTCGTAATGTATAAATCTGTGACTATTATTTAGGAACTTGTTAAATATCTATCACCGCCAAGGTTTTTTTTCTTTGTCTATTAGTGCCATTAACATAAAATAATTTAATAATTTAAGCAGTACTTAAATGAATAAATATCGATACCTTATGGGTATCGGAACGTTTCTAAGCACGAGTTTCTTAACTCACCAGAGGACATTTAACCTCCCACGATACGTTGATTTGATAACCCGAGTAACTGGATTACCTAGTAACCTCCGTAGGTGGGGCAGCCCATTGGTGTAATCAGATCAGACTCAGGCTAACGTTATCGTAATACCCCAACTTTCGTGTAAGTTACACACACTAGCTAAAACTTTACTTAGTAATCGCATAGTATGGCATTTATATATATAATATAATATAATTCAAGGGTTTCTCAACGCGACTCTCATAGTGTTGGGTGTCTTTGCAAAATCTAATTATTTAGGTTAGTTATGTCACTATCCGTAAGCTCCCGTACCTCTTCGTAAAAGTCTCGTAAAAAAGATTGATAAATAATCAATTATAAAAGATTATGCAGAACAATATTAAGGAAATGAAAATTATTTTCTTGTTGTTGTTTAATATAAAATTGTATTAGTACTAGCTTATTCCCGTGGCTCCGCCCGCTTCGGGCAAGTTTACCATGGTAATGAGTATCTATTAATCCAGGTCATAAATTATCTATGTGCCAAATTTTACCGACATCCGACCACTAGTTTTTGCGTGAAAAAGTAACAATACACACACATACATACTTACAAACTTTCGCATTTACTTATATTAGTTCGATATAAGTTGGTATATCAAGTTACAAAATAAGTCATTTTGAAGGTGCAGACAGCCATTTCAAACGTATTATTTTTATTTTTTGTAAATAATTACATCAATTTATTCCGCTTGTTACCTTTAAAAATTAATATCATTTTAAAATGTTATTCTTCCGTCCCTTTCTAAAGTTCATATAATGGAATTGTAAAAGTATGAATAAAACAAGACAGATTTTCTTTTTAAATTGCCGAACTCAAAAAGTCAACCCAGTTTACACCGTGACCCGTCACTCTGTAAACTCCATTTACGATGTTTGATCCATAAAATTCCAGTACCATGTAACCAAACACATTTACGACACAACATTTAATTTAACAAAATTATTAGTGTATTTATTCGTCCCCGATTCGTCGGAATTAACATTTGTACAGATTGACGTCGAGCAAGATACTTTTTATGTTCACTTGTCGTGTCACGTTGACGTATGGTGTGCTTTCAAACAATAAAATTGCTAATAAATTGCTTCAATAAACCGAATGCAAGAATAACGTGAAAGTAAGTTAAGCATTAGTTACGCACGTTTCTACGAGAAATAATCTAACACTTGGTACAGCACTGCTATGTAAAAATCGTGTCTTTTAGTCATTTTGGTGTTTTGTAACTTATTGAACTTAATAAATCAGATCAGAGATAAATGGGATGCCATGAATAGATTGCACAATGCCTTAAATTTATAACACAGACAGGAAATGCATTTAACATGTAGACTATGCTACTTTAATACAAAATATCTGTGCTATTTACCCGTAGTATGGGTAAATATTATATTTTGTACTTGATCGATAATATCAGAATATAAACATTAAAAATCTAAACTTTATGTTTATATACATTTAACAATACATATATTAACCTTGAAAGGATTAAACCGTTTATGCGCGAACTTTTTTTGCCCTTTTACTATTTGAAATTAATACATAAATAAAATTAATTGAATAGAGCGCAAACGAATGCTCCTTTAGAAAGTTGGCATGTTTAAATATATAAATCATTTTTGTTTCAGGATGGTTCACCTAGTGGCGATGGAGGTTCTCCCCGAGGAGCGGGAGCGCAAGTACTACCAGGAACGGTATACTTGTTGTCCCCCTCCGCTCTTCATTATCTGTGTCACGCTACTAGAGGTAAGCATTTTGCATATTGATAAAAGTTACTGCCTTTGAAATATGAATTTAGGGCAGTTGCCTAAAAATGTATGACCGTTTACCGGAAACAAGGATTAGACGCTTGAAGTACAGTTTTTGCAGTCCTCCTTGAACATCTGCTAAGTATGTCTTAAATGTATGTTTAGCGTTAAGTTAGAAAAAACCTTCACGTTCGGGAAAAAGCGAACGCAGAATAGGCCGTGAAAGACCACCAACGTGAACCAATTTTTTTATGTAGATTCTCATAGTTTTGAAACGCAATACATACTTGCGTTCAAAGAAGTTGACATGAGGTTAATTAGCACCCACATGTAGAGGAAGCAATTACAAGTATATTAGCAACTCCTGGAGGAAGCAGATAAGCTAGCAACTTGGTTACTGGTATAATGCCCATATAGTAACTTCGACTCATGCATATCATTACAGCATTACACAGCTCTGAACGCCGTTAGGGGACTAGAAAAGTCATGCATCACTTTCTACTCGCTTAATACCGCTGTTCGATCCCCGCTCTAGTTGCTTCGGTTAATTAAAAAGTGTAATTACGGATTTCACATCCGTGCAAACAGGCGGTTTACGTGAATCATAACAATAGTTGCGAGAGCGTGCGCGCTCGTCACACGTTGATTCACGGCAACGGGACAGTTCCTCAGGTACCGAAGATACCTATATCGTATAAGTGCAATATTAGGTACAACTTCACGGTTTTCCGCAATGAATAACGTTAACCAAAACATTATATTCATTGATTTCCTGAAACTTTATACCTAGTACGTAAGCATTGTACAAAGTCATGACCTGTGGTCGTGGCCGTAAAAGTCATAAATTGGCGGTGTAATTTTTATATGATAAATATGAATCACTTTTGTTGATATTAAGTTCTATAGTAAATTGATAACATATACATTACATCATTAATTAATATTTAAAAAATGCCTTAAGCCAAGTCACATCCATAACTTAACTGGCCTGATAACTTAGAAGAAGTGCGATATGTGCGATATTTCTTATTACAAGAGTAGTAAATATATTATAAGTGTCTAATATCCAAAATTTTGGACAAATACTGCAGGATTTTTCAAGGATCCACCTGAGTGATGGTCATTAGTATGCTAGCAACTCTTTGAATCTTAACCACTTTACTCCTCCAGTGTTGCTCGATTTAAGTATTGTTAATATTAAACGAGTAGCAGTCCACTTGATGGTCACTGCCGCCAGTGGACCCCTGTAATCAACAACAATTATGATTGAAGTCTACGCCTCAGGTATGCCCTTACCACGCCGTTCAAACCAAAATACGCAGAACAATGTTTTATATTATTCCTGTGCCCTATTATAACAATGAAGGGTTTTATTACCTTTAGCGTCTTCATGGTTAGACTGTGCTTGGAGTGTCCATGGTTTTTTAAAATATGAATAGGTATATTTTGAACCTATACTATATTTACTGTTATTGTGAACAGTTGGGCGTATTCGCGTGGTACGCGTGGGTGTCCGGCGGCGTGGCGGCGGCGGCGGGCCCGGTGCCGGTGGACTCGCCGCTCGTGTACCGGCCGGACCGCCGCCGCGAGCTCTGGCGATTTCTCACGTACAGCGTGGTGCACGCCGGCTGGCTGCATCTCGCGTTCAACCTGCTAGTGCAACTCGCGGTGAGTGTTATTTCGAATTCATTGTTAATAATTATGCGTATATTAATAGTCCACGCTGGCTTTATCTCGTGTTCAACCAGCACGTGCAACTTGCAGTGAAAAACACGAGAATAGATTTTGAACGTATGCACGCACATCGCAGGATATTTGCAATATGCAGCAGAGAATTCACACATGTTCATTTTATGGATTATTTATTTATTTGACTCAAGCTTTATCGCTAATCTTCTGTAGGTACCTATATAATAAAACCATAAAAAACTGTAGTTACTAAAGTGTTGTCGCAAAAAAGCTCTTGCTCAGTTTTTACCGCGACTTTGCATCATCGGCGCTCATTTTCATCAACTCTTATCAACAAGACCCATTTCTAGTAATGAGAAAGAAAAAGTTTGAATGTTGATTATAAGTGTCATATGTCTTCCAGGTGGGTTTGCCATTAGAGATGGTTCACGGCGCAGCGCGTTGCGGCGCCGTATACCTCGCGGGTGTTCTCGGCGGCTCGCTCGCCGCGTCCGTACTCGACCCGGACGTGTGTCTCGCGGGCGCGTCCGGGGGCGTGTACGCGTTACTCGCGGCGCACCTCGCGAACGCGTTGTTAAACTTCCACGCGATGCGGTACGGCGCGGTGCGGCTCGTCGCGGCGCTCGCGGTCGCGTCGTGCGACGTCGGCTTCGCGGTGCACGCTAGGTACACTAAGGTGAGTTGATTAATCAGTTGCAGTGATGCGTTCATTTTAAATAAGTGTGTAATTAATTGTTTTTACCGGTGACGCGTTTATATATTAGGATCATGTTTCGAAGTAACGATACCATAAAAATATTTGCATAAAAATGATTTACCATGCGCTGTAACTGAACACAGATGACTCTTTTTTTAAGGGTAGAATCTGTAAATGATAAAGACTTTCAGATGGTAGCTAGACTAAAATATGTTACCTTTTTTGCGCGGTCAATCTCTTTTGACTGTCATTCATGCTATACGTAAATTCTGAATCACCTAACGTTCAGGATGTTATAAAATTTAAATGATTTATTATGGCCACACGTCGCCTAAAGTTCAGACGGCCATAAACTTTGCAAAACTTCATAAAAGACACGTGGAGTGTGCAGATTAATTTTATTAATACCACTGTATGTTTTGGTTATTAAACTTCGTGATTCGACTCCGGTGGCACTAAAGCCGCGCCTATTTCTTTTGAAAAACAACAGTTTTACCTACTTCATCATGAAAATAAAAAAAATACACAATATCGTCACCTCGTTGTAATCTATTGACTAAAATGCGTCAAAAGAAGTAAAGATTCATACTCGTTTTCAATGGAGAAACACACAAATAATTCCTATTATAATAACGCAGAAATAATGTCTATTCAAGACTACTCACATATATATATATACTCACAAGCATTTTTAAATTAATAATGTACGTTTTCGTCCAGGAAGCGCCGCCGGTGTCATACGCGGCGCACGTAGCGGGCGCGCTGGCGGGCCTCACCATCGGTCTGCTCGTGTTGAAGCACGCGCAGCAGCGGCTGTGGGAGCGGCTGCTGTGGTGGGCGGCGCTAGGCGCGTACGCCGCGTGCACTCTCTTCGCGGTGCTGTACAACGTGTTCAGCGCGCCCGTCGACGAGCTCCACTACCTCCCCCCGGACCCGCCCCCGGACGCTGGATTCTGATTGCCCGGTGCGATGTTTGATGTTGGAATGTATAAACGACGCGTTAAGGAGCACGGTTTATAGTAACATGTGATGAGGAGTGACGTCACTTGAACAACACAGTTACATGTGACGCGACTCGTGGCGTCACTTGAACAACGTTTGCAGTTACATGTGACGTTACTTGAGCAACGTTAAGCTACATGTGACGAGTAGTGACGTCACTTAAGCAACCTCTTTAGTAACATGTCCCGTCACTTGTATAACTTTTAAGTTAAATATGACGATTCGTGACGTCACTTGAGTAAGGTTTATAGTTACATGTGACGAGCATTCGTGACGTCACAATTCACACCGTATTTAAAATGAGTGAAAGGGTATATATTAAATCTAACAAAAATGTAATATAAACGAAGTCACGTTGTGACGTCATGTTTAGATATCTACTTTAAAGTAATATCTTACGTTTATATAATTACTCAAGCAAAAAAACTAAACTATTATTGTACTCGAAGAAATTATTGATGTTTTAAAATTAATATCACGCTATGAAACTAGTAACTCCTACTTCTCAATGTCATATGTGAGCCGTGCCCCTTAATGTGCGACGTATTGTATGTATGTCCGACTGTACCCGGTCTGGCGCTGGCGACTGTCCGATTCCTTCGAAACTCGTTGATCGAGGAAGCTCGGGAGAGGAGTCACCGAACCATGTGACTGACTCACGACACTAGTCAATTTACCTTAGTGTGATACGCAATAAGTAGCATTATTGTTGCGGGAGGATTGTTTGCGCTCGTGTTTTACATGGTATGCCCGTTTAGTTGAATTAGGTAATATAGTGAACAGTTTAGTTCGTTTGTCGATACCTCCCTTGTTTGTTGAATGGTTAATGATTCTATTCGGTCGATGTCGACCGCCGCACCGTTTGTTTTCACGCAACCTCCTCGCGATACTTAATTGTTAAGTAGTATTAATTGTATTTGTATAGGTGAACTATTTTTGTACCTATCTGCAAATCGTAATTTATAGGTTTAATGGCGTTACCGCAACACGAAATAAACGTTCCCGTGTGAACTGACTATCCATTAAATGCTGTGTTCGTCGATTACAGAATTTTATGCTAGAGTCGTTATTAATTTTTTAATATTGCATTTCCATTTGAAAACAGCATTTAGTTAAGTCAGCGTTGTTATGCCCAGGACACCAAAGATTAGAATAAATGAGTCCAAGCTGCAACAAAGTATTGTTTTCATGATAAACCACAGCGAAACTTGTTTGTAAAAAATAGATATCTCAAATTGTTGCTCATTTCCAAATGTCTCAATATTTGATTTGTGAATGAGTGTTATTGCATATTTACGTGTGAATTGCTCAATCAAAAAGATTGTTAATCAGAGATGATTATGCTCAAGAGTGAGTTTTTGTTTTATGTGATCTATCTGTTAGAAATGTTTATGCGTCGTTAACGGGGATTCGTCCATTATCGTCTTTACCCGCCGGGTATCGATACGATATTTTAACAAAACATCACTCACTAGTGAATAGATCTATTATATAATGTGCCTGATTCCTATTATTGTAAATTTGATTGTATACTTTTAATTCTAATCAAATAATGTCATGTACCGACTGAGTTTTTTTTGTATAAATTATTGCAGTGTTTTCAATTAATTTATTTTAAAATTATTTTAAGTGTGAATCAATATAATATTATGTGATTATAATGAAGCAAATAAGAATGAATATGATTAAAAGTGATTGAAACTATATAATGTCTTTCATTTATGATCAAAGGGTAAAAAATAAAAATAGAAATTATTAACAATGATTTATTATAGCACATAATCAACAATTTTTGGTTTTTGGTTTCACGACACAATATAAATTAATATGACCGTTGTTTAGGCCACTAACCCACTGGCGTTTTATGAGCGTTGGCGTGTCTCAACGCAACGTTACCGCGACGTAAACGTAAACGCTAACGTTTAACACTAGAGACTCGCGACGCCAACGAAACGCCAGCGCTCATAAAATGTCTAAAAAAGCGGCCTTAAGGATGCATACAATTCGGAAGTACGCGTTGCACGCATGAAGCACGCCGATAGATAGTGTCAGTTTAGTGCATATTTTTAACTACAACACAGTCAAGGCTCGCGAAATGCGCGAACAGTTCGCGGATGCACACTAGTTCGGTTTTGTAATAACCCTCAGATGGAACGGTGCTGTAAGTGTAGTCGAACGATATACACTGAATAAGGGTACGGCGCAGGAGCAGTGCATAAACAAAGTGTTACATACACACATGCAGTACGCGAGTCTTTCGCAAACAAATATTTTCGCTGCGCATTCGTCAGGTATTTATTCATTCTAAAGACATAATTAGATGCAAAATACTTTAAGTACTTCATTTTTCATTTTCTTTGAATTTAATACTTCTTGAAATAATAATAAGCCATTATGAATATAATGTAGTCCATTACAAACAAACGCTCTTAGAAATAGTATTGTAAGAATCGTAAACAGGATCATTCCAAAACTGAGAAAACATCAAGACACAATCTTAAATTTATTAAAGGATTGTTTTTAGCTCAAATCAGATATTCTACAAGAATAACTATTGTATGAAATTGGTCATTTATAACATCTTTTATTTAATACAATGCCCTAGCATCAACAACATTAAAACATAATATATCAACAATAAAAAAAAACAACAAAATAAACGTGTTCAACTGCGAAGGTGATTTAAATCTTGCCTTTACTTTTATTAAACGGCCCTGAACTTTAAAGACCTTAAAGCCTTATATATCTTTACTAAAAGTACGTCCTAAATAATCCCACAGTAGCTCTGACCCAGAGGGGTGTTCGTCTCTCCTGTAATTCACTGCTACACTCAGATGAATATTCATGAAGCTTCGAACATTCCTCGTGTAATCTTTCCTGAAATAAAACAAGGTGGTCATTTACTATTCTACATTTAACACTACACTAATCTATATTTATATTTAAAATGAACCTCAAATTTAGGTCAATCGCTACGTAATAACGGATGAAATGAATTTCTTGGCTATAATACAGTACTCTACTTTATACGTACTTTACACATCAGCGTAGTCAAAATGAGTGATCCATAAAAATCTGCAATAGCTGAGCACATCCTTAATTCCGGTTTTAACTGGAATTGCATAAACCTCATGTGATCTCTGCAGTGCGTCATTATTTTCCACATTTTGTTAAAGTAAAAGAAGCCATAGAGATCGGAAACATCCGAGAAACTTTAAGAGAAGGTTGGTTGGTTTACGTTATTCACAAATAGTGCAAATTTTGATGCGTAAGGATACAGTATGTTGTGTGTCGTGACATGGAACTTAGAAAAATTAACTAGACGCCATTATGCCATCGAAGTTTCACAGTGACCACGTTGCATGCAACTGGGTCGAAATATCGGCAGTAAATAGAATTTAAAATCGTGAGTACCCGTTAAATAAAAAAAATAGATCATTTCCGCGATAATGCTACTTTAAATAGTATAAGACACTACTACTAAGCCATCTATTAACAAAAAGGGTAATAACTATTGTAATTTTTCAAGTGTACAAGTAATTTTGCAAGCTATACTTGATTTAACAAATAAATAGTTGAATCAAATTTGTACCTGTAAATCAGGCGAAACTGTAAAAATAGCCGCCTGAGCTTCTAAGTCTCGTTTCACAGACCGCTCTCCAAGATTCGCGGACCCCACCAATGTGGCCCATGGGACCCCACTGCCTGGCGGGTAATACCTGCACCGATATTAATTTTGTGTGATTGTCACTTTTTATGAGATGATCATCGTAGTCCTCGGGAGTAGCAACGGATCTATAATAGACCTTAGATAAAACCTCTGTTCGAAATGAACTTGGGGTATTTAAAAAAAATAACACAATATAGTATAGTAAATATTTACCAAATAAGATACTGGTAAACCATGTTATTTTAATGTTATGATTTTCTTAAATATTTTTTATATTTTTTAGGCTCTGGTGTACATTTGCATTTTTCGAGGTACAACAAAATTGCTTTCCAGCGTCGTTATCCATGAGCGGCAGTGGCCACTTACCATCAGAAGGATTGCATGCTCGTTTGCTACTCCAAAATTGAAAAATTTTTCAATACTTTTAATTAAGTTGCCATTTATTTGAATCAGAAAATTCAAAAAGATGAGGCTAATCTTAAAAGGCAAATTGTAATTTATATGTATTTTATGTTAATTTTTATATTCATACCACAATCCTTTTGCGTGAAATGTCCATCCAGCACGTTCATATTCTAGCATCTGCACTCTTGAAGATTGATTTGAGTCTATTACTCTCTGCCAAAATCTGAAAATAAATAAAATCAATACAGTTTAATTTGTGCGTCTGAAGGCACATTACAGACACTGCCTTATGCTTAAACCTAGGAATAACAACTAATTACTAGAAACTATTATGAAATTCCTTATTCGAGTAACACCAAAATAATCTAAGTTACCAAGTTTACACATATTAATTCATCCAAACCCAATGAAAATGGCATTTAATTAATTAAATACTCACTTTCTGGCTATCAAAGAATAAGCATGAGGAATCCCTCCTGCTGGCCCAGCTGCACCCATAAATCCATTAGCCTAAAAACACATATTACATTAGTGTAAGAGTTTTATTCAAAATATGTAAGTATCTTTGTTTTTATTGTATTTTTAATTTTCACAAAGGTTTCTGATTAGAACATTCTTCAAAACTCTTTACCAAGACATAATGCGTATCAATTTATATACATTTGACAGTAAAGTATAAAATAAATTATGCAAATAATCTTGTAAGCAAGATATTTTGATTTCTCTATGTACATATATTAAATCTTTTTATTTTTAGTAATAAAGTTTTACACATAACTTACATTGGGATGTGCCATTAACAAGCTTATATTAGCTTTACAATCCTTCAGCAAAATCTTGGCATACTGTTCTGTCAAGTTGAAGTATCCTGTTGCTAGTCTAAAATAGGACCCCTTTGGAGCCGACCCTAGAACTCCACAAGTTGCCTGCTCATCCTGGGTAATGTTAAATTCTCCCATTTGTATCAAAGGAAATACCCATGTGTCTTTATCATTATTACCTGAAATTAATGCCCAAATTTTATACAAAAGAATTTACAACACACATGTAACATGTAACATTGTTTAATTAATAGGCCAGACTGTTTACAACATGTTCATTGTCAAATTAAACTATTTCATCACATGAATATTTCTTAATCAAACAAAGGCATACCAGTAAGTGCCAAATTAAATTATTACACCATGTTAAAATATCTTCACACAATAATATACCAACAATAAGTATACTAACAATATAATTTAACCATTTGATACTTTTAACAGACAAATATAATTCAAAAAATTCCAAAATATTGTGATTCGCTAAATAATATGTAGTTGTTACTATATTCCTACCCATATACTTGGTGAAAAGGAATTCCAGAAATCACATTCGAAAGACATAGAGAAACATTTTATATATAAGCTACTTACTATCACTAACAGCCAATATCTTCCTGGTCTGCAACTGTTTCCACTTGTCAATGATTGTAAGAATACTTTTGTTCATTTGTAAAACGGTCATCTCTTTGGAACTAGGCTTCTGGTATGCGACTTTGTCTTGATTGCTGATCTTTGTCACCTCATCTGGAGCAGATGGATAATTTCATTGATAAAAAACTATGCAGTAGAGATTGTAGAGGAAATAAAAACTAATTTTTCATTTATAATAGCTACACAAATTTCACAGTAAGTCTTAATTTACTCATAATAATAATAAGATTTTTTTTTATTGATTTGTAACTCATATCAGCCAATCTGTAGCATAATGTTAGAAACTTAGTCAGTATAACACTATGCTACAGATTGACTACATTAAAGAATAAGAAAATCGAAACAAAAAAGTAGAACTTACAGTGATCATACCTATGAGTTCACAATAAAACTTTGCAAGATCACCATCTTCTATCTCTATGTAGCGATCCTGTCTCTTTTGGAAATAATCATTGGAGCAGTTGGCTCCACTTAGAAGCACGTAGTCATCAGCTATGTACAACTTCATGTGTTGAAGACCCACGATCTCATTGTAGCGGGCGGGAAGAGCTTTAGACCACGAACCGTGTAGCCGGGGCGTCTGGTATAACGCCAGGTTACACCTCTCAGAAACATCTCTCGTTATTTCGCGAAATACACTACGCGAATTCACCTCACCACGAGTCCCCCTCTGATAATCCAGAAGCACGTTTAACTTCAAATCCTTCTTTAATTTAACATTTGTAACAGTAAGTTCTAGTAAATTCTTCTCAAAATCCCCGGTCCCTATGTACAAGCTAGCGATAGATACTTTACGATTGGCACTCCGAAACCGTTCACACAATGTAGCGTAGAATTTGCTCGGATCGGTAATAATGTTAATTTTCGAAGCGTGTACAGGAAAACACGGGGCTAAACTATACATCCAATTGAAGTAACTCAATTCACTCGGTTTGAACCTTAACGACATTTTACAAAGGTTACTATTAAGTAGATTTTATAATACTGACTTCAAATTAAAATTACACGGAAGTCATGAACATCACAACTGACATTTGACATAACAATGACAGCTCGAGCCGGCTGATTCATTCAATTCATTCAGCTGATTCAACATGGTTTGTAGATTTTGTTCTTAGGTCATAGACTAAACTAAACAAAGTGTAAACATAGATTCCATTGATGAATGGAGCTTGTGATATCACGATTCATAAGTGATTAAATAGATTATTGCCATATACAATTTTTTTATATAATATAGAAGCAGCAAATGAGTATGCCGTTCACCGGATGATAAGAGGCCACTGCTTGCCATGGACATTTGTAGTTAACCTAATAATTTAAATATGGGTAATACTTTTGAGCCTTACCTTAGGCACAGATCAGTTGCTAATTGCTACCCCTGATAACTAAGTCGGAACACCTCGGATAAATAAGTCTCCACTCCCTTACCACACACTTCAATCCTGGACACAACAGCGCTTTACATTACTGTATGTAGGCGCATGCGAAGTCGTACTCAATAACGTTATTAAAGCAATAATTGTTCATAACAAATATTCTGTAAATGTTCAATAACAACTAACAGAAACCTTTACTTGTTTCGAAAGTTCAGAACAGCTCGCGATATTCAAGATGCGTTATATTCTATTTCGTCCACTCAGTACAACAAACTATTCAGATTTCACTTCCATTGATCCACTTTACACTGTTCTATGGTGTAAACAAGGAACTAAAGACTGAATAAATAAAACGTTTTGTCTTTTCTTATTATAATTTAATATATTTTATTAACTGTGCTATAAAAATATCTATAACTTTGTTTTATATCTGTCTTATGCTCTTTAAAAAATGTAACATTAATAATTTTTCTACACTGCCAAATATTTCTAAAAACTTAATTTGCTAATAACGGTTCTTCAAGGACTTGGTTGTGATCAATTCCATAAAATACTTGATTGTTCTTAACGTACGCCCACGCCATCCTTTTAGAACTGAACTGGATTCCAACATCACCATCCTTTGACAAAGTTATTACACCAGCAGTATTGTTAAGACGGGAAGTCATGCCTAAAACAAAATGCCAATTAGTCGAAAAGTCGGTAATAATTGGTTTCAATTCAATATAATTATCACACAATTAAAAAAATAATTATTATAAAATGAGTTCACATTAGCTCGGTCCGACCGTTTCGTATTAGTTTTACCATTTCGAGACTAACAAGTCATACTGTTCATTCCAAGCGAAAAGAGCGGATTTTGTTCCCTTGGTTAGGTTAGGTTAGGTTATCAGATTGATAGTTTATAATGTGAGCAGTAAGAGCTGTCCATTGGCAAACCATAAAACTGTCGCGGCAACCTAATGTGAACGGTATAAAGTCAATACAGCTCATCTTCTCTGTAATTACCAACAACAGATTTTAAATACAATGTGTCCACAAACAAAGTACTTCGTAATTATTATAGTCTTTAATACATATTTAAGTGAGGCGTAAAGTAACGGAAAAGAGAACTTTGGGTCAAAATCGTACGAATTACAATTTTTTATATTACATATTATAGGTCATCTAAGATATGTATCTTTTATACATATCTTAGACGTCCTTTATACATCGAATGATTATAATTTTGCTAATAAATAATGTATCATCACAAGCTATGTCTAAAATAAATCAATGTTACCTGTAACAGCATTTCGTGAAGCCGTGTCGGCGTCTTGGCCATCTTCCATGAATTTTATTATGGTATGAGCCAGACAATACTTCATTATAGACTCTCCATGTCCTATAAAATATAAGAACTAATTTAAGCTTTTGCAAAACAAATATACAATGATCGCTGTGTGTTTCACATACAGTGGCGCAACGTGGGGGGTCAGAGGGAGCAAAATCTGATTTATTTATGCTTTACATAACCGGTATTTCTTGTAGGAAAATCTTTGAAACCTAACTTGCTCCTCCGAGAGGGACACATTTAGGAGGTGGCAAAATAAATATTCTATAACAGAAAATGCTAATCTTCACAGATTTCGTGACCTATTTTTGGTCATCTAAGATTATTAAGATTCCATCTGTTCCTTTTTCTGCGGACTTAAATTCGTATATTGGTAACGACAAATTCGAATTCGGCCCTGAAAGGCACGAATCCACCATGCTACGCTATCCATTTAAATTTAGCAATCATACAAGTAAATTAAACATAATATTATTAAACATACTAAAATTTAAGCTATTCAAATTCCTCTATTCCATTCATGAACATAAAAGAAGTACTAGTTAACTATACCCGTGGTAGAAACACCCCCAACATTATCATCAGCGTATGTCCCGCTGCCTATCAGCGGCGAGTCCCCAATTCTCCCGACGGCCTTGCCGGTCATACCGCCAGTACTGGTAGCCGCAGCGACGTGGCCATCAGCATCCACTGCCACCGCACCCACTGTTCCAACGCCTCCCTACAATAATTTCACCTTTTCAAAAAGGAGGTGGTTCAATTCCGTTTATTATGTTTTTTTTTTTTAAATGAAATAGCATAGATATTAAGTATTTAGCATAGGTATTAGATTTAATTTCATATAGAACATTGGTTCTATCTGAAGTCAATCACAGATGTGTTAATACTCCTGAGGACTAAGATAGTCGCCTCATATATAAGTGAGCCGGCAACCACACACTTCCAGCTAAATGCAGAATTGCTTCACGCTAGAAATAAGCTTGGCGGAGGTATCATCCCGGTCGAACTACACTGTTTCTACCACCTGGCAAATGACATTTGCCAGGTTTGCCACATTTGCCAGGTGCACCGATTTCTACGCCAACTGTTGACTGCTTTTTTATATCGAATAAAAATTAAGGGTACACTTGATATTAGGTCTCATTATCAATCAATCAAGTGAAAATCTGATGATGGGATCCTAGACAAAATGAAGAAATCTCTCAAATATAAATCATGTTATAACGAACGTGACCCTACATCCAGCTTTTGTGCGGGACTATCCCCATCTGTGTTATCTGTTCCGCTGACCCCGGCGAGGATAAAAGTGCGAGACATTTTTCACGTAGTATGTTCTTTTAAGAAGTACTAGCAGAACACCATTTTTTCTACAACATTATGTAAA
>MOOZ01001513.1:160328-171401 GCA_002930495.1 Cecropterus lyciades | reverse complement strand
TAATATCTTCTATCTCAATCTTCAATAAAAATGCATTATTATATCTAAGTGTTTTATTTAAATTTAGTTATAACTAGTGTTCTACCGAAGCTTCGACTTCGGCAATCTTCGGCCAAAACTACCACCTTCGGCTTCGGCCAAAATGGGCCGAAGTTTTAGTCGTATCCGAAAGTTGCAAGCAAGGAAAAAAAATTGAACAAACTGTAATGTGTAATGTTGTGTATGTATGCACGTGACGTGTCTATATATGCAGTATTGCATTGGTCGTCAAATACAATTGTGTCTATATAGACACAATTGTATTTGACGACCCGCGTGGCTGAGCGGTCACCATACCGGTCTGACACGCAGTGGGTCGCGGGTTCGATCCCCGGCCAGACAGACATCTGAATGATGAGTTTAGATTTCTGTTCTGGGTCTGGGTGTTTGTGTATTCGTCTGTGTGTCCTTGGCACCCACGACAGAGGAGAAAATCCTACTGTGGGGCTATGAGTGTATAAAGCGTTATGTTTAGTATACGGCGATTGAAATGGTAAATCGCAGAGGTAAGACTCCAAAGTGGGCTTGCTTTGCCAGTTATGTTTGGAATTCATATTACTTCGAAATGCTATCTTTTTGACAAGTTGCAAATTGTACTCAACTCTAAAAGTTGTTAAACATAATCAACATTAATATACAAAAGTTCTTCAAATTCGTATATTATTCACTTTTAGACAGTTTGGGATTGATTTTCTTATGATTTTTAAACATTCGGCTTCGGCACGGTAATAGTATCTATACAGTATTGGAACTCGGGCCTGTCCTTGAATGTATACTTACAAAGACGCTGGGCGAGAGTTCGCGTTAGGGCTGCCCGCCTGCAGTATTTGACTTTCTTTCTAGTTTTTTGATTGTAAATATTATATTTTTCATTGAAACAAATGAAATTCATGGTGAATTATGCACATTGATATGAAATTCTATAGGGAGTGTGGAATGAAAATGTATGTATGTTTTTTAATTAGTAAATTTAGGTAATAAAAAACTATTCTTATAATATTTGAGATTTTTAAAAACAAATCATCCAGAAATAATGCTTATAAATCTGAAATTGAAAAATATTTGCGCCTCGATTGAGACGTAGGAAAGAATTTATTTGTAAATTTAATAGTATAAAAAATTCGCATTCGGATAAAATAATTAACAAAAAAATATTTTGAATGAACAGGGTTATAGATAATTGCAGCTACTTTACAATTTATTTTGTTTTCACTGACTTTCGAATATTTTCTTCATTATTTCTACATACTCCATGCCATCATCGTTGGGTACTTATTAAAAATGCAACCAAAAACAGCAAAATATAGTCTATAATTGCTGTCGCCATATTATTTAAATAAAAAAAAAAACACTGCTTAAAAACCGTCACACCGCCCGCTCGCCACTTCGGCACAATCGCGACTGTTCACATACCAAGTGTATACCGAAATCGAGGCACGTAGGTATAACTTGCGTTACGTGCGTTTGTATGAAGATAGAATACTGTATAGATACTATTACCGTGGCTTCGGCTTCGGCCGACGGTTGGGACAATAGCCGAATAATCGGCTTCGGCCAAAAATCGACCTTCGGTCGGACACTAGTTAGAACCAAGTACAATTTATCCAATAGTATTCCCACTTCTGGACATGCCTTTTCGTTGTCAGGATTGAGTGGATGTTGAAATCTGGATTTCAGAATATGCATACTTTACTAATCTCTGAGTAAAATGGTGGTGCTGATCGATCCATTTATAAGTACATCCATGACATTTAGAAGGCGAAACTTTATTATATGACCTCTTTTTCATAGATTTTACTTAGCAATTAACAGTATCACACCATTTCCAAAACTATAATACAGCAGCTTACATGCCTCCCTAATTTAAATTAAAAGCCTGAGAAATAGGGAAAATTTATATCTATTTGTATTGATACTCTTAAAATGAATAAAAACATGATGTTATAAAGCATTATTTATTTTTATTATATAACAGATTACGGTATCAAATTATTTGACATGTGATAATATACACATAATGGACAAAATTGTAAAATATACTTAAATCTCTAGTCAGTCTCTAGTAGTGCGACGCCACCAAGGAACTCCAGTTACTTCATCTTCTGTAAATATATTTGTGGTTGTTGGCCTGAAAATAAACGAAATAGTTAGGAGAAGCTGTGTTTTAATACCATAAAAAAATCTGGTTTATACTTAGAAGTAATTACTCAATATATTAACTACTAACCTATATACACGACTATGAGGTAGTGTGGACGACAACAATGGGCAAGCAGGTGCAGGTGGTTCCTGTAAAATACAGTACTAACTTTACTAATTGAACCTAACTGAATATTATGCAGTGTGATATTCCAAATACACTAGTCATAAAAAAGTGTGTCACTACGAGGCACGACTGGAGTGTACTCCTTAAGTACGATTGTCTAAACAGGCACAATAAATTCAAATTTTAATTTAAATATGTTTCGATTGTCGCAAACAGCGCCATTTATGCGACGGATAAAAAAACTTGAAGTAGGTAATATTCAATTGTTGTAAACAGTGCCATTTATGCGACAGATGAAAAAGGTAAAGCTGTGCACAATATGTTGCACCAAAAACGAAACAAGGTCATTCGATCACAAGATTTTACTCCTCAAATTTTTCTCATACGGGGCGTCTTACATGAAAAGTGATATGAAATGTCTTTTATGTAAAATTAAGGGATATTAATATAAAATCGATTTTTTTGGGTGATTTTCAATGAGCTGACTCCGAGAAAAATGATCGTACAGCAACAGAAAAAAAAATTGTAGCTCAAAGTGTGTAGTCTTTAGATATGACCATGAATTTAAAATAGAAAAGAAAATTTGTGTACATTAAAAAAAATGTAACGGTGTGGTTTACCTGCATAGATTGCATAGGAATATGCATGTTGGCTCGCAGTTTGCGCTGCCTGATCTCGCGCCTCACACAACATTGTACGCCTAGTAATACACCACATACACATGAGGAAAGACAACCTAAAAAAGATTAATATTAAGAAAAAATGTGCTCTTCTGGATATTACTTAAATTCCTACCAGCCTTAACTTACATGGCATACATTTATTATAAATTGGTAGAAAATCTAAAATGTAAAATGAATTCCATAATAAAGATAACGAAACTTAATTTGAAGCAACGGTGCAGTACCTTGAGGTTGTCGTTTGAACCAATTATTTTTTCTTTCATTGGCAAGGCAGCATTTATTGTGACTGTTATAGTTACTAAAAATAATTATAAAATAAACATACCAATGTAAACTAGTACACCTAGATCACCATTTCTATTTGTACGCCTCAGCACAATTCCAGCAATGCATAAAGATATTCCTGTTAAAATACCTACTACAAATATAACCTGTAACAAAGGAATTTATTCATTTTCATATTTTATGTCATAATAAAATTGGATGAAGGTTTACATGGTCAATGGAGTAGTTGTCAGAACACAAAATGCTATTATTTAAACATTTATTTTAGCGTGCAGCAGTTTTTGTATTTCGTTGGAAGGGTGTGGTTGCCGGCTCACTTATATATGAGGCGAACATCACAGGCCTCAAGGGTAGAAACGCATCTGTGATCGACTTCAGATAGAACCTCTATTCTATATGAAGTTTCTTACAGATGTACAGGGGCGGCAATAACCACTTACCATCAGGTGGATTGCATGCTCGTTTGCTTCTTCAATCTGATAAGGCCACCACTGCACTTTTTAGATCAGTTTTTATGTTACATCAACTGAGTTCAGTGGCAGTGTGGCAAAGAACACAAATAAATTTGTTTGTGTGTTCTTTGGTAGTTCTTATTTTGATATCATGTCTCATAACATATAACCAATATCAAGTTTAACTTATATAATGTTTTGTCATCTTGACATCTTTTCTTACTAATATTATAATTGTAGAAGTTGTTAAGAATGTATATCTAGATATATTTGTTACTCTTTCATGCCAAACTACTGTTCAGTTCACTGAAATTTAACACAGATAGTTTATGAGCTCCATTAGCAGATAGGATTCTCAAGACTGTTAACGAGCTGGTTTTAAATATCTATATGTTGAAAAATACTATGCTTGTATATTATGTACATCATGATTATGCATAACTATTAAATCTAAACATTTGTTAAATTATACCTGTAAAATATAGTAGCACACATATTCAAATCCTGGACAATGCCCGCCACATGCTCCAATTATGGGAACTTCCGGACTCACGGATGGCACTGGGGGTATCGGAGACCTACTGATAGACTGAGTGTGGTGGCTGTCCCCAATTGGTAGAGAGAAAGCAGATGAACAAGGAGGAAAAGTATATGTATCGGGAGTTAAACCACTAGTAGGGATTTTCTCTCCCTTTTTATAATTACGCCACGTTCCGGTACTATATGGCGCTTGATACACGGGTGATGGCGGGCCATACTGTCGTGTTCCATTGTAGTAATGAGGGACCTGCAAATAACAATGTGGTAAGATTTCTTGCGACAAAACGTAATTTTTATATCGTTATATGATCGCCGTGGCCATCTTATCCATCTAATCGCGAAAGAAGAAGCGTACTATAAGAAATGAGTTGTTTATCTATTTATTGAGAGTGGTTTGTAAGTAAAGATCATAAAAGGATGCAACGATTTTACAAAAGATTAGTCAACAAATTCTCAAAAAACAACATGCTTTATTGAGAACAAAATGAACTTACATGATATGCAGTCTCTGAAGTTGAACTATCGGTGCCTGTAACTTGATAAACTGGGGTGGTAATACTGTTAATGTCCTCGGCCCACGGATATTTAGTCCTTTGTTGTGTCGCTGAGACAAATTGTTGTTCACTCCTCGGTACAACAGTCGTCTGGTATGGATGTATGGTCCGAGATGACACTTGTTGTTTAATCATATTGACGATCTAGAGTAACCTGAATACATAACTTCTCATTCTACTTTTATTTAATGGCAAATATCTAAATAACCCCTACAGTAGTAGTGCTCGCATAACATTATTCTTTTGATTGAAATATACTGTATCATTATTTAATTAATACTTATAAACGCAATGCATATAATTTGTTATTTTACAATAATTGTGGTATGAAATCTTATTACTTAATCGACTTAATTATTTAAAAAACACTACACGGGGCTACTTTATTGATTTAGCGATTTTAGGACGCCATTTTTGTTTAGATTTGTTGTTTCCTTTTTCTTCCTCCTTGTCTTTCTTGTTTATATTCCACAGACAACTAGATTCTATATTTTTGCCTATGAAAATGTTACCTATATATTTTTCTCGTTTTAATGCTGTTGTTTTAAAATCTTGCGATATGTTTTACATTTTTAATGTCTATATTCTTAAAATATTTAGAAGAATACATTAAAATAGTTCTATCTTATATATAAAACTCTCGTGTCACAATGTTTGTTACATTACTCCTCCGAAACGGCTTTACCGATTTTTACCAAATTTTATATACATATTCAGTAGGTCTGAGAATCGGCTATTATCTATTTTTCAACCCCTAAATGATAAGGGTTGTTCACCGTTAACATTTTTTTTTAATTTTTGGAAAACATTTTTGTTTTTATTTTTCTATAATGTGGTATAAAAAAATACATAAAACCAAAAATTATTTCCCTTTTATCACCAACTCCTATTTTTAATAGCCATTTTAGTAATTTAATCATTTATATGGCAAAACAACGTTTGCCGGGTCAGCTAGTTTGTTTATAAAATAAGCCGTTAGTGGATTTTTATACTAAGTAATTGCACATTCATATAGCTTAATTCCTTGCGATTAAATATATAAAAAAAAATCAATACATTTAATTCAATTCAAAGCAAACTGAGTTTTGAGCCCGCTTATATTATACGTAAACCTATACGGTGATTAGAGCATTCGCATTGCGGTAAACAACACGCATTAAATGTCGTTTATTGACAAAGGTACTCTTTTAAATTAGAGTTATACAATAGGAAAAAATCAAGACAATGATGATATGTTATTCGTGCTTTCCAATATAATTAATTATTATTGTTTATTCGATAATACAAACACATTTTTTATTTACAACATTCAACACTGTCTTTTTTTTCATTGGGCAGCTGTATTTTTTTCCCTGAAATGGAATGAAAAAATTAAGTTCATTTGACATTATTATTGGCATGACTATTTCTCTTCAATTAATACGATTTGTTGTTATGAAAGACTAATCTTATTGTGAAACTACTTTTAAGTTTTTATTGTCATTACATTGTTGTGACTTTAATTATTGTTGTCACTTCAGAAAGAACATGGAGAGATGAAGTCCTGATCCTGTGTACAGTTGAGTTCACTTGGTTTTCGTTTCACTAAACTTGTTCTGGAAGAATGGAAAATAAACTGACATGTGTTAAGTTAATGAAAAGTGGTGTTGATAAATGTTTAACGCTGTTTGTTGACGTTTAACTATAAAATGGTAATTACTGCCGGCTCAGACTGCACGATGAGTGCTTCAGACGAGACGGACAACATAACTGCCGTGGCCAACAGCTTCTGTAGAGATTATATCAGAGGTTACTGCGATCGCGAAAACTGTAAATTCATACACGAGCCGCTGCCAAAAGCGTGTCGTAGAGACTTCTTCCGATTTTGCCACGACTATCAAAACAAAGGCTGTTACAGACAAAATTGTAAGTTTTTGCATGGTACTGTAGATGAACAGGAGTACTTTCAAAAGAATGGAATTCTGCCGAAAATGCTATCTGTCTGCCAAGCGTTCTTACTTGGGTCCTGTACAAAACAAGACTGCTCATATGTACATCCTCTAGAGATGGTGCAAAATGAAAGAATTCTTATGCACAGACATCCACAGATGATGTATACCAGACCCCCACCAGTACCACATCCAATGCACTCTCTCCCTCCAGAACACATGAGGAGTGATGAATCACCTCCTGAGGCCAAGTTAAGAAGATTTGCATATGAAGATTCTTCCATAGAAAACCAGGTCTTAGCCACTTCCAATTTGTGTCCTAATTGTGAATCATTGGATCATAAAGTGAAGTTACTGCATGACAATATCAGTGTGTTATTGAAAAAGGTTGCGGATTTGTCTGAGAAGAATGCTCAGCTCACTTCGATGAATGAGTTTTTACTGCAACAAACTTCATCACTCAGGAGTGATCAGCCTTGTGTTATAACTTCACGTCACGGAACATCGGCACCAGTTTCATTAGCAACTATGAGTGTTACACCAGTGGTTAGTCTTGCTGGAGCATTGCCTGCTTTAGTTCCAGCCGCAGCAACTTCTAACTTAACATTGGCTCCTGCAGCTTCTCGTGCACAACTCCTAACTCCAGCACCTCAGCTTCTCACTGTGAGCACGACTCAACAACTTGTTGGAAACTCTGGTGCATTAATAGTTACTAGTGCTGGAGCTCAACAATTGATGCAAGTTAGTGACTCAGGAACCTTGATGGGTGGGGGGCAAACAGTTGTTGCAGTGACACCTGCCCAGTTAACACTGGCCCCACCTGGACAACAATTGATGACTAATGCATCCCAAACTACCGTTCAGCAACTAGTTCAGCAGTCAGCATTACAACCACAGTTGGCAGCACAACATCAGTCACAGCAATTTGCCGCTGCACAACAATCTGTACAACATTTAGCTGCTGCTCAACAAAATGCACAGCATTTAGTGCAGCGTTCTGCTCAGCATCTTGCCGCTCAACAGTCGGCTCAGCACCTGGCAGCAGCACAACAGTCAGCGCAGCATTTGGCTGCTGCTGCTCAACAATCTGCCCAGCAGCTTGCAGCTGCTGCCCAGCAATCAGCACAACAACAACTGGTACATCAAACTTCAACTCAGCAAATTAATATTTCCAGCTCCAGCCAGCCAATGGCCATGGCCAATTCTCAAGCCCAGTCAATAACATTCCCAATAATATCACAAAGTATTATGCCTCATTAAGATTGTCCAAAGTATCCAAGTATTGGAATTCCAGATCCACTGTAATTACTACCGTAGATCTACATTACAGTATACAACAGAATTTTATTTCGATTATGATCAATGAATGACCTTTTTTTTTGGTCATCAAATTGCAAAAAACCAAGGGAAAGTAGATATGACCTTTTTTTCATTGACCAAAATTTTTACTCAAAATTGTTAAAAATGTCACCTATTGTAATTTTGTTAAAAATTCAGTAATTTTTCAGTTGAATCTACTGTAATTTTATAATCACGATCAGGAAGCACTGCTTCCAATGATATCCTGTTTTTTTCTTTTTTTTCTACACATTTAAAATGAGTAATCCTATACAAGGCATGTATATGATGGCAATAAAAGAAACTGTGGGAAGGTTCTTCTCTAAGTTTAAAGGTATGTGTACTTAAAATAAGTAAAATTTTTGAAGGAAATAAAATAAATCCACAGCAGTTGATAGTATAGATATAACTTATAGAATATAGTGTCACAATACTGGGACAAATTGTATGAATTATAATATGCTATGTGTTTATTAGTGAAATAAAAAAGAATATTGTTGTTTATACACATTCATAGGACAATGTACTCTTTAATACTGAATGTATGCCATGCTGATGATACTTTAAGTAGCAATAAGTATTTATCCAAAAGCAATTGATAAGAATGGCTTAAATGTAATAATATCCTAACATTTACTCAAGTTAGATATAATCAGTTGTTTTATTGTAAACATAATTTATGATAGTGAACAGTATTTTGTAGCATATTTTATTATGTAATTAATAAGTTAGATAGGTAGTTCATTTTTTTTTTAATATGAATTGTGTGTTGTGTTGTGTGTTGTGGTGATTCGTTGGGTCTACATCTACCCAATGGCTTTCGCATTAGGCTCTCCAGTTTAATGAAGTACTATAATATTATATCATGTGATCAGAGTTATGATAAATGTTTAAGCTCTAGGCTATGATTATATGTTTTTAAGTAGTGATTTTAGATAAAATATTAAACCAAAACTTAATCCATAAGCTTCAGCTTCAGCCATTTTATATTTGAATAACAATGTTCTATGTGGCAGTTTACTGAAAATTTTTACCTTCTACTACTAATCTTTTATGCTTTGATGTTTTGTGATTTTTACGTAAATTATAGGGTAAGGTTAGTTGGGGTAATATTGGGACTGGGGTAAAATTGATTAAACCTTGTGATTGAAACTGTAGGCTAAAGTTGCCACAATTTCAAAATTTGCCACTTCATACACCACTCTCTTAACGTAATTTTATTTGACAATTCTTAAGATGGCTAAAATTAGTCTACAGTTTTAAATTTTTACTTTTACTGCAGCTTCCAACTTACTTTACGAAATTTTAGTTCATAAACTGGTTGTAAGGACGATTTTGTACCCTCTAAATTTAAAATGTGAATAAACAATGATGGGATTCTTACCATTAGGCTGATTGTTTGATGCCATATTAGAGTGATTTAATAAAAAGGTATATGGGATGAATACCAGTTCTTAATAAATTATTTTTAATATTTGTCTAATTTTAATGAATTACGATTTTCAATCAAGCAATGCAAGAGTAATATTAGATTGATTCTTCCATTTTGAGTATATCCTAAGAAAATTTGGTGGAATTTTCGTATAAGGTGATCATGAGGATGAGAACTACCTCAGAAGTGGAAATGCATCAGTCATCGACTCCAGATTAAGCCCCTCAATATGAAGTTGGCGGCTATGATCACCCACATCTGGTGGATTGCGTGTTCCTATAAAAAGAGATGATTTCCTATTGAAACAGTTGTTTTGGTTTGGCGAACTTCGACGTGTAAAGCAAATCTAATTTAATTTTGCTTTTATTACCTCGAATAATTGAAAAAAAAAAATGGTTTGTATACGACTAATACCTTAGTGAGAGTGAAATGTTATTTCTGTCGGTACTGAAGGGTTTTGAGTTATTCAAAAAAATATTTTTGTATTAAAACTACGTTTTAAATAATGTGATTTTAATTTTTTATTATATTTCTTGCTTACAATGGTAAATTACGTTTTTTAAACTACATAATATGATAAATACCACTGATACATGTTGTAGTGAGATACTTCATTTTCTTTGTAAGTAACAATCATTCACGTTGTATTTTACCATTTTACCTTTAGTACCAAGTACGAAATTCCCATGTTTATCAAAAGCTATGGCTGTTACTTTTCCGGGGACATTTTCAACATTTTTTAACGAACTAGTATCATTTATATTCGTGTAAGTTAAATTCTCGCTAGCAATAAAAACTTTTTCCTCGTTAAATGTAATTTGGGCAAAACCATTGTAAGTTACATTGCTGATAAATATTGGAGACGATAATTTAGATTTTAAGACGTAAAACTTCTCTTCTTTGATGAAATAAAAATTATTTTCGTTATCAATGGCCATTTCATTCAACGCCTGGAGAGTTTTGAAAAGTATTTTCTTTTTACCATCTAACAGGTATAACTCCTCAACCCCATTATTGCTTTCTGTAATGTACTTGTTACCATCTTTGTCCACGAATATCATGTTTAACTTCAAATTTGGATCTGAAATAAGTTTAGCTCGCTGTGTCTCATAGCTGTATAAAAATATTCCTTTCCCTGTGCCGAAATAAATACTTGTTTTTTTCTTATCCGCTGCTATAGAATAACTTAGTCCTGCTGGCAAACCTGTAAGAAAATGTTCTTTTACAACTATATCGGTAACTAAAGTTACGTTGGGTTCACACGTCATTACAAATATTTCTCATTTTTGTGCGCAAAAATTTTCTAATAAATTTAAAGCCCTATAAAAGAATTAACATTATTTTTTACTGTTAGTTACGGTATTGTTTCGATGAGTTATTTGAGAGGTAAGATATTTTACTTACCGATACTTGTCGATACGTTAAATAGCAATCTCTAAACATAAGTAGGACGCCGTGTCTTACTTGTTTTTAGTGTTCCTTCTATGTGTCGTGTTCGAACGATTTCGAATTTCAAGACAAATTTAATGCGATAAGTGCAGTAATTTTTTTTTTTT
>MOOZ01001513.1:148127-160168 GCA_002930495.1 Cecropterus lyciades | reverse complement strand
GCAGCGCTACACTGCTGTTATTAGGCAGAAATAGGTGTGGCGGTGGTGCTTCCGGAGTCGAACCACAACGAGTTCTACCACCTTCATAAATCAAAATGTGGATGAGACGTTGGAGTTCGGTGATTTTCTCCGGTGGTATTTTTTATTTTATAAAAAAGGGCTTAGAATATATAAGTACGGAGATAGGCTTGAAGAATATAGGCATAGTATACATAAATATGTAGATAGTTACACGTATGTTTACATTCATCAAAAATTACAAACAATAAAATAGTGTTTTAAATTACCTGGAACTTTCTCAGGAGTTTCGCTTGTGGGCTTAACCATTTTTATATCGAAGTAAAACCCTTGAGCGTTCCGGCCGGACTCCACGTAGAATAAATTCCCGATATGATCATAGTGGGCGTCCGCAGGGAACGCGTCTCCAGTATGATAAGTGTCGGACACATTGTAATGATCATCATCTATAGTTACATCAGATAGACACCCATCTCGAGGCAAATCAAATGTAAAACATCGGTAAAAAAATAACGAAAAGATAAATAGTCTCATTGTTAATTAATTTAAAATTAAACACAGGTTTACTTAAAGACGTCTATTACAAAAATGAGCCTGTCTGAGATTACACTATTTCATTGATTCCGTTATAGTCAATTAAAAAAAGATGGTCAATTAGAATGAGGTACTGAACTTTAAATGGGCACAATAAATTGAGATAAGAGTAATATCTTTAACTAATAGGAAAAAATACAAAAACATTGTTGCAAATAATATTTATTATTACTTTTACGTTGCGGCAAGAACCCAATAAATTACAGTGGTTATGATTAATAGATAACCGAACTTATTGTTTATGCAGTCTCTATTTTTATTATTGCTGGAGCCGCTATTTTTAGTCTTATTTTTAAGATTCGACCTCACAGACACTGTATTCCACGTCGCCAACTGTAATAAATCCTGTGAACCAACTATTATGGACACAGCAAAGGTTTGTATAGGACTTATTGTTATTAATATTATAAATCATGAATTTAAAAAAATATAATTTGTTGTAAATTAATTTGCGTTGTACGTACAATATTTAAGTGATTTAATTACAAACATGTAAATAAGAAATACTAAAATGTTCGTAAGACGTACCACATAATCATTAGCCAAAAATTATAATAATAAATTATAAATAAGAATAATGTATTCAAATATTTTATTATCTACATCTCCTTGAGCGCTGAATATTTCGTTTATATATTTTTTGATAATACACTCTGCACAGCGCTATTCCGTGCATGTAAGTGGGGTCGAATACTTAAATAATTAATATATTTTATAATTTGATACATTTGAGTAGAACTAAAATAAATAAATAAGTCTTAAAGCCATTAGAAAAATATAGGTGTTATAATAATGCAGCATCGTGATTGTCGACTTGATTTTCTCTCTCCATCTGACATTGTAGGTACGATGGCAATCGACCATGTCTTTCTCCTTTAATTTTGTGTATCTTCCACCTATGACCGTATAAAATTTTCCTATAACAAAGTAGAGTAAATATATAGTCGAAAGCTCAACTACGACAGATAATATATATCCATATATTATATGAACGGGCGAATTTGTCGAGAATCATTTCGGGTGAATTCATGCACGGTTTGGTACGGTCCAATAAATTACGTGTAAGACACGTACACTTGGCCAGAGTAAAGAGACTCAGCTCAGTGTCTCAGCGACTTCGGTCTAATCTCATTAGAATCGCTGTGACTCCGTCAAGCGTCTTGTTTACACGCAAATTTCCGAACGTCTCACGAATATGCTTGCGCTTTGATAGTGTTGGTACATAATCCTACACCTGGACGCAACGCAACAAGAGGATCGTAACGAAATTTCCCTTTTTTGAACAAGGTATAGGTAGGTATAGGTAACAGCATGTCGGTACAGTAAGTTTCTTCTTATGATATTTAATTAGCAAACGAGCATGCTGATGCACCTGATTGTGTGGTTACTGCCCCTCATACATATCTGTATTTTAACCCTTACTAGGTTTTCAATCCTACCTCATTTCGAACATAGATGATGCATGTAGATATACCTAAAAAATGACAATAACAATTAAAATAAACAAATTAAACTTACTTTGTATTAAACTTTTTGGAGCATATGTTACACTCCACTGTGCCCTGTCTTAAATGTATGTCTCTTACATGCCTCTTCATATCGTGTTGGTAAGAAAACGCCTTGTCACAGTAAGTACACTGAAAAGAAAATACTACCCATATTAGAATGGAATATATGTGAAGATGGACAATCTTATGCCGTCATTAGTTGTATATGTCTATGAGTAGCAATGACTAATAGTAATAAGTCCATTGTCTGTTTGTAAATGATTAAAGTACTTGAAATATTTCCTACAAAACCTTTGTTGCCAAAGTAAAGGTGTCACTAAAATATATAAATAAAAAAATCATTGCAATGTTATTAGTAGCTTAAGGTGATCTTGTAGGTTGTAGAACTCTTTGTGGTTCGACTCCGGAAGCACCACCGTCACACTTATTTCTGCCTAATAACAGCAGTGTTATGTGCTGTTGTGTTCTGGTCTGAAGGTTGTGGTAAGGGAGACATACTTTTCCGAGGCATTCTATCTTAGTCCTCAGGGGTAGCAACGCATCTGTGGCTTACCTTAGGTGAGACTTTGATCTTACCTAGGGTTGATTACAGATGTCCATGGGCGGCATGGCCCGATTTATTACGACGGAAAATCGGATAATTGCCCAAAGCGGCAACGAAAAGTAGCGGCAAAATCGAGGGGGGGTTTGCTTTTCTTGTCGATCTATTCCAATAAACGGACAAATTCAACTGCTGCTTATAGGATTATTTATGACTTATAAGTCGCTATTGACTTGAAGGGTGGCAATGATAATTTTTGCTCGCTCAGACCGGCAAAATAGCTAGCTTAATAGGGCCATGAGTATCTGATACTGGAATTTCAAAATGAGTAGAAGATGTTAGTACTTAAACAAATTACTTACTTTATAAGGTCTATTAGTACTATGTACATGTCGCATATGTTTGGCCAAGTTGCTGGCTGTTGTTGTCGATTTAGGGCACTGTGTACATTTAAAAGGCTTGTCAGTCATATGTGACCTCTTGTGAACTTTCAGCAGATCCATAGTTCGTCCTTGGTATGGGCATGATTCGCATTTGAAAGGGAAAATATTTTCGTGGGTACTCCTAAAATAAATAAATACGTACAGTGTGTATTCGGTTAGTTCAGTATATCTGTTCGGTTATATTATTATGATTAGTTATTTGATTAGAAGTATTGTTACGGTAACTGATTGAGTTAAATGCATTTTGTGTATAAGACTCAAGCTCTGTTAGGTCAGAAAAGGGTATAACCAGTAGGCTCAAGTTAGAACTGATCACCAAAGTTGCTTTTTTAAATGAGATAGCAAATACGCAGTAAGTTGATCATGCCGCCCATAAGACTTGACGACCCGCGGAGCGGTCACCATGCCGGTCAGACACGCAGTGGGTTCCGGGTTCGATTCCCGGCCAGACAGACATCTGAATGATGAATTTAGATTTCTGTTCTGGGTCTGGGTGATTGTGTATTTGTGTCTCCATGGTACCCACGATACAGGAGAAAGTCCTAGCGTGGCGCTATGAGTGTAAAAAGCGTAGAAAGCGTTATTTATAGACATCTGTAAGCAACTTCATATAGAACAGGGATACTATCTGAAATCGATTACAGGTGCGTTGCTACTCTCTTAGACTAAGTTGGTTACCACACCTTTCCACCGAAATGCACAAATTGTTTCAGGCTAGAAATAGATGTGGTGACGACACCGTCGGTCGAACTACATTGGTTCTTCCATCTGGTTAACACCTGGTGCTCATATATGTTCATCAATTGATTTATACTAATATATCAAAATGTGATGCGTCTGAATATTACTTAATCACGCAAGAACCACTGGTCCGATTTAAATGAAATTTTGCATGGATGTAGCTTATTTTGATTTCGATATTTTTCACTATTTAAAGATGGCGACTATTCTTATGTCCTAATCACTTTTCATGCACCTCCTAACTCATGTAATGGTTAGCGAGTAAAACCAATATTTTTGTCACGTAGCGAAGCATGGGTCCTGCAGCTTTATTTTGTTGTGAAATCTCGTAGTATAATGTGTTTACTTTGTACTGAAGTGTTGGTGGCCTGAATACACTGTATGGTATTTATTACCCTGAGAAACAGTAGTTTGAGGCTTCTAATTGAAAAATCTATTTTGTTACAAGTTCTAATATAAAAGTTAACATATACATACATATGTACAAGAAGATTTGCGTTTGAGCGTGCAGTTTTCCCACATATGTCACATAGGAAGCTTTTCTTTGTTATTTCTCCAGATGTTTTTTGTTGTTCAATAGGCTTACATTCGAAATATTTTGAGCATTTCATTAAATGATCATTGTGTGATACCTAGAAATTGATAATTTGCATAAGGTAAATTAGATTTAGTAAATAATGTAGTATATATTGTACATTTTAATAAGTTACGGGTACTCATGATATGCGGTTTTTAAATTTCTTGGTTTTGCTGTAACCACACTCCATGTAACTGGGTCGGAATATCAGCAAAAAGAAATTCAAAAATCACATATTGTGATTATCCATAACATATGGATATGTATCAATTCCACTTAATAATATTAGCCATTGTAGATACATATGTGTACAAAATTAATATTTTTTGTTTTGTGATGTATCACATGTACAAATTGACATATGTACACTTTTTTAATTACGAATGGCTTTTAATGATTGTACTAACCAAGTCTAAAAATTCTTTTCTACATGAAGAACATTCCCAAATCCTGGAGTTATGGTCAGAAAAATTTGGTGATGGGACATTGTATGATTCATCACTATTGTGTGGGTTTTCTTCATAATTAATGTGTTCTGTAAATAAAATAGGTTTTTATAAATATGTTACATAATAGCATACATTGGATAAGAAATTATTAGTATGTTTATCTTTGTTTTAAAAAATATGATAACAGACAATTTGTAAGTGCCCTTGTAGGCTTATAATAATTAAGTTACTAATTCAATGTCTTTGTCAATCAATTAATGTTCCACTACTGGGTGTTGGTCTTCTTTTAGAGAAAGGTTTGAGACATAATCCAACAATCTGGCTGAGTTCAAAGAGGTAGACTTCACAGACCTTTGATAGCTTTCAACAAATAAGCAATTCCAATATTTCATGAGTTGATAGTACTAAAAATTATCATCATCAACCAATTTCTGCAACGCTGCTAGACACAGTTCTTCTTTCGAAGTAACAATATTGTATTCCATTGTTCTTTTCTTGGGCCAAGTTTTGTTGATAGACTTCATACATCTCTGTTATTAGAAACAGTTGTTAATATCAAATGTAAGCAAACGATATACCTTTCTTAATGGAGACTTCTATGAGTTTCTTATTGCTTTTCTGGCACATTTCTCGGAACATTATACACCCATTTAGTAGATCTAAGCAGTTTTTACACATTTTCTTTGACAAATTGTCTGATTTGATAATCTGAAATAAATATAAAATAACATGAAGTAATGAACTATTTATTCATTCATGTGATAATTTTCAATTTACTATTCATTATTTTCAAAATAAGACAAATCTAAATAAACATACTCGAGATGAGTGCATTTTACATTCATGGAAAATGAAATTTAGTTCACTAATGGTTTACATTAGTGCTGAGTACTGAGAAGACTATTTTTGTAATATTTGTATTATAGTTACACTATGCTCTTTATTATTTTTTTTATGTCCTGAGATCCTACTTTTTATATTTTTCATTTATCAACTTGACTTGGACATTGACAATACTAGAAACTTATATTGTAGGTCAATAATTAAGGTGTCCTACATAAATCTCTAGAATCACATAGACCATGTACACACAGTTCCGAAAATAGGTACCTAGATAAAGAAAATGTATAGAAATAATACATACAGTAACTCCTGAAATGTTCTTAATTTCCTCTGGAATGTTGGGTTGTAAAAAATTGTTAAATATAGGTATGTCTCCTTTTTCTTGATTACATATACGACATATCTTCAATTCAGGCTCTCGAGTGGAACTGGGAGGCATCAGAAACGTATTTATTTTATATACACAGAATTACAATATAAAGTTTGTACAGTGTAAGATTTATAGTAAAATCAGTTATAATATCTTATCATTTAATTTTTTCGCCACTAATTTCTAGAATAATATTTTGAACACTTACGATTTCTTAGACTTCTTAACCATCTTTTTCTTTTTAGTCTTACGCAAAGCACTCGCAAATAGCATGGATTTTAATAATATAAGCGAAGTCATTTGGAATTCGTTTTCATGAAACCAGTATCTACCAAAAATGCTTTGAAATTATTTAAATAGAATATTGTTTTTAATATTCAAATATTGGCAGCGGTGAAACTAGAACCATAACAATACAATAGAATATTATTATACATGTCATGTCAATAATGACATTCATCTTATCTCAGATAAAATAGACCTCATAATCCTTATTCAAGTATAATCTTTATACAAATCTTTCAAAGTATTGTGTTCACGATGTAAAATATAATTATATAACTCGTTCGGGACGTTAAAGAATAAATAAATGATATAGAAAATTGAGTACTGTGTGTATCCTAAATCCGGCATGCGCTATATTTTCAATTGATCTATACAATTGTAAAACGTTGAAACACCGATGGTCAATAAGATGTATTCCCTCAATTAGTTTTTAATTTATATTTTTGTTTTGTGAATGAAATTTAATAATGAATATAATATAATAATCATAGTTTTGCTTATAATCAATGGGTAAATTATTGTATTAACCATTGTTAGACCAGCCGCATACGTATGAGTTCTAAATTAGTTTTCTTTTATAGAAAACCACCCATACAAGTTTTAAATAGAGCAAATCTTGATTAAGACATGTTAATAGACACATAATTGAACAAAATCTGATGTTCTTTTCAAAATTTAGTAGTACGTTCATGAACTGAAGTCAATCGTTATATAGAATTCAAAATCAGTCCGGTCTCTCGTAAAGAAACCTAATCTGGATATTGTATGTATGCGTTCTCATATTTAGTCTATGCTTTTTGACTTTGACAACAAAAAGATAAGTATGTTTTTTTTACTTTATAAGTTTATAGTTTTGATTGATTGCTATTGATGTTTGAGAAGTAGAATCAAGACAGATTATTTACAGTTTTTCTGACTTCAGATTCACTGAAAGTTTATTTAGCACTCACTTGTGTTAGTACCATTTGTATGAATTTCTGCTGGATATCAGATTTTAATGATCGTATCGAAAATATGGTAGTGGCGATGTAATTCGTTTAGTACAAAAAGAATATGTTTAAAAATTAATAGCTATTTAACATAGCAATTGTAAACAGTTGTCTGACGAGCCTTTTTTTCAGAATGCCGAGTAGCTTTTGAAGATAAAATTATACTATAGTACTTACTATAAAATCAACGTAACGATGTCGGTGTACCTAACAAAATCTATGTTGAAGAAGTTAAATAAAGTGAAATATCCACGAGGGAGCTTTAAAAATGATAATGATGATGCTAGTACATCTGAAGAACATTGGGAGAAACTGTCCATGGACAGGTAAGGATCTTTAAATTGTATATACTTTTTATTGTAGTAGTAATGTATGTTGTAATAAAAAAAGTAACAGATATTAAAAAGTTACATAAGTTTGGTTTGGAAAAGAGTAATAGTTTACTGTAGGGTCTCCCAAACTGCTACAGGATGCTCTCGGGCATCACAGCCCTATCCTAGATGAGCCATGAGACGATACGACAGTTTGACAACATGCAATTTTTTAGCCAATGAATAAATGAAATAAAATGAAATGCCTAATAAAGCTACATACTAGCACAAAACTAACACAAAAGCAGTCTATGGAAGAGCTTTAGGAACTAATTGCATCATTTCCAGGTTGTAATTTATTTATTATTTCCTAATGCTCTTATTAGTTGCAGTAAAAACATGATTAGAAATCTCTGATATAACTATTATATTACATTGGATATTAAAGACCTAATTTGTACATTTCCAGTAAAACAGGTTTAAGCTTGTCAAAGGATATGATATGTAGAGTATGTGCGAGAAGTGCTTGTACCCCCCTGAGCTATAAATTCAATGGCTGTGATATTATGGGCGCTCTCCGTAGTGTTGCTAACATATCTGTAAGTATATATACCGTTGGTCTTGTTAATAATTTTCGAATTTCCTGAACAAAGTTTATAGACTACCTGAACAATATTAATGTTAGTACTGTTTTCTTCTTTGAGCCCTAAAATGAATTTGCCTATAGACTTTGTAAAATTATATGTTTTTTATGTATCATTTTCAGATTAGTGTAGATGATTCACTGCCTAAATTTATCTGTACAGAATGTTTCGAATCTCTCACTCATGTTATGAATTTCAAACTAAAATGTGAAACTACAGATAAGAAGTTCAGAAAAATATTAAATCCTGAAGGTAAATACATACTTACCTTATGTTTACAAAACATTTAAATTTCAGCTTGCAATAAACCTACAGTTCAGGTTGCTTTTTTTTATAAGATCGAAATAGCAAACGAGCATGCAGTCCACCTGATGGTATAGTTACTGCCACCCATGGACACCTGTAAGCAACTTCATAAAGACGGGTTTCTATCTAAAGTCAATTACAGAAGCGTTACTACTCCCGAGGACTTAGATTGCTTCCACATCCTTCTGCCAAAAAGTAGGAACTGCTACATGCTACAAATAAGTTTAGTGGTGGTACCTCCCAGGTTTAACTACACTGGTTTTACCCCCTTATGTATAAAAACAATACCACCAATTTATGCTGAAGAATTAATGTATTGATTAAACAGGTATAGCCTAAATAAGTAGTTGGTTTATGAAAATGTTTCATTCTGTCTTCTTTAATTTATTCAGGTGACCCAATGTTTCACTCATACCCATATTCCAAACATGACTTCCAATTAATACTGCATCAAATGAAACTGAAGAGGATGAAAATTGAAGAGCAAATAGACAATGAACGAAAGAAGAGGGAGAAAATGTCACAGAAAAAGAATTCAAAAACTAATAAGGAGTTTAATTGCTCCCCGTGTGATATGACATTTAGTAGTAAGGTTTGTTGATTGAACATGTATGCTGGGATTTTGAATATTTTATAATTAACAGTTGTTAAAATTGCATTGAAATCTGCACAGTTAGTTCCAAGACTAGCCCATATGTCTATAATGTAGATATAAGGGCTAGTCTTGGAACCATCTAGATATGATGATATTGACTTTATATCATCATATCTAGATGAGCCACAAAAACAAGACATATTTCATGTCTTGATATTTGACTATCTATATATTAAAATATATTTTAACAGTGGAATTATTAAAGATGACACTTTTTGAAATGTTATTTCTTTTTTTGGAGAATACAGTAACTTGCATATCAAACAAACATAATAAGTGTTTTGAATATTCTTTTCAAGCATCAATTTAGTGCTATTTATTCAATATTTTAATGCCTATACATGAATTCACTCATTACATTTTGTAAGTTTATTACGCAATGTAGGTCTTTTCTAATTGTGGTCATTTAGATCAGTCCTGTGTCGAGATTGAGAAAGTGAGATGAGTGCTGGTCTTTTGGGTATGCACACGCCTGGAGTAGAAGGCACAACTCCTTTTTGCCACTCAAAGGAGTTTTTAACCCTTTGCGCTCGAGCTCGCCGCTGCGGCGACCAAACTAATTTGAAGTGTCCACTCAAGCAGCGCTACTGTACCGCCCGAGTGATTTGTAGTCTTAAATCCACCGACTTTGATTTGTATATGATCTCCTTGTTTACGATAAGCTATTGGATATTTTTCTCGGACGTACTTTCGTGGACCAGGCTGTTAGTTCGCGCAAGCGAAAAAGGCCTCGACTGCAAAGGTTAAATTCCAATGATTTATAATAATAAAAACAAATAATTATATGACAACATTGCAGGAAGAGTTAGTATCACACCGCCGCGATCGTCAATGCATGCGGCGTGCTTGCGAAGTATGCGGGCAGCTCGTGGTCAGCATCGCCCATCACATGCGACACATACACAAGGACAAGGTTGCCCACAAGTGTCCCACGTGCGGCAAGGAGTTCCCCATTATAACACGACTTAAGAATCACATGTGAGTGAGGGTTTATTCGTTTGATATGTTAGACCTATTTTATTATACATATTTTTTGTATTTTGTGGAATTAACAAAATTGTGATTGACATAGTATGTATGTATGTTATATTGTAACTCAATAATAGGGACGTAATGCGAAATTTGGGTTTTCTAGAAATTACGTTATTGTGTTTTGTGATTGTGTTTCTATCTTGCGGAGTTTCTTAAAGCGCACGGTTATTTAAAGCTACGTCTTTTTGTTTGTCTCTTGTCTAGTACGAAATCGCATTTTAATTAGCATGACGATGTGCTACGTTATTAGAAGCAGTTTTAAGTATGTAACTCATATAATTTATAATATTAATTCTCCTCTATGATTCTACAATTCTTTAAAATATTAGTGTGACGTATTCCCAGGATCATTCACTCAAACACATTCAACTTCTTCTGCGATCTGTGCCCGTACAAGAGCAAGTATAAATATTACCTGGTGATGCACATGCGAACACACACTGGGGAGAAGCCATACAAGTGTACCGAATGCCCTGCTAGTTTCGTCAACCCCTCAAACCTGAACAAACACAAGCTTACACATCAGGAGAAGCAGTTTAAGGTAAGATCTTCAAACTAAGTTAATTTATTTATCTGTTTTAAAGTGAAATCTCTTCTTGGTCCTTGTGGGCAGATCATCGCTACATCTATTACTACTACTACGCTACAACTTAAATTAGCAACGTTAAATGCATGTGGCTTTGGGAAAGGGAGATCTCCCGTCAGACTTTGTGATCAAGCCTGAGGAGCAGTCGTGCTCCATCAGTCTTTGTTCGCAATATATATATATATGCAAAATGTTGAGAAAACTCCGATAGCGTGATTCAATACTCAGTGGCGCCATCTATGATTTGCGGGACGGGACGTGACACATAAAACGGCAAATTTATGTCTTAAATTTTTTGATCCTTCAATTCTAGTGCATTTTATAGGTGGTAGAACGAATATGGTTCGACTGGTGGTGTACCACCGCCATATCTATTGCTAGCCTGAAGCAGTTTTTACTTTCGTTGGAAGGGCGTGGTTGCCGGCTCACTTAAATGTGAGGCGACCACCATTTCTCGGGAGTAGCAATGCATTTAATCATGACTGAATGATGGACTTCAGATAAAACCCCTGTTCCATTTGAAGGTTGTGTATTAATGTCTATGGGCGGCAGTAACCACTTATCACAAGGTGGATTGCATGCTCGTATGTTACTTCTATTGATGACCCATTTACCATCAGTTGGATATCAAGTTATAAAAAACAGGCTAAGTGCGAATCGGACTCGCGCACGAAGGGTACCAAACCATTATGTATAAAAAAAAACGGCAAAAAAATTACGTTCGTTGTATAGGAAACCTTAAATGTTTGTTTCCTTTAAATTTATTTTTTTCTATTTAAATTCAATATATAACCTACCTCTACCTGTCTACCTCTACTGTCTGTGGCGTCTATCTGTTGCCGTTATTAATTTCGAGCAAAATAATCATGTTTTTTGCATGGGAGCCCCCTTAGATATTTATTCTGGTTTTAGTATTTTTATTATGAGATACAGACTGGTGTAAGACAGACGGACAGCGGACTCTTAGTAACAGGGTCCCGTTTCTACCCTTTGAATACGGAACCCTAAAAAAAAGAAGAATAATAGTAACATATATTTTGTAATAATAATATTTTGAGGACCCGCGTGGTGGAGCGGTCACCATACCGGTCTGACACGCATTGGGTCCCGGGTTCGATCCCCGGCCATACAGAAATGTGAATGTTGACT
>MOOZ01001513.1:94077-113328 GCA_002930495.1 Cecropterus lyciades | reverse complement strand
TCGCGCTTCACATGTAATGCTGAGCACGCAAGACGTTGCAAGCAGCAAATAACAAAGGAGTACGTCATACGCGTCATACTGACACTGGCCAATCACAAGACGAAATCTCGAACACACTATCAGAGTTTGATAGAATCTCAGCATATATACAGATGGTCCGAATTTAACATCGACCGCGGTCCCAGGCAGTGGAATCGCCTGGCGGGAGATCTCCCCTTTTCCTCCACAAGAATATATCTCTTAGTTCTCTATTTATTTCTTCTTTTTTGCATACACTTTTAAATTCTATTCACAAATGACCACTCTGAATTCGTTACTATTAGTTTAGTTTTATATCTGTTTAACTTCCTTATTTCATTTAAAATGTAAACTTTGGCTTCAACGTGGGACTCCACGTTGAAGCCAAAGGCCGACTGACCAGCTGTAGAATATTCCCCGTTTCTATCAAATTTTGTCGCAGAAAAACTGAAAGCTGGCGTCTGAAAATATGTTCCTACAAAGTAATAGCGTGCAAATTGACGCTATTACTTTATAGGAACATATTTTAATTATATATGTCACCGTGTTCGCATTTCCATATTTGGGTTGGAATGCAAAATATTCTAAAATAACACAAGATTGGAATTAAAATCTATTCGCATGCATGTACTGGCGAGTACGTTAAATTATTTCTTATATAATCCTAACCGAATTTAATATTAATTTAAATAATGCTCACGTCTATGTTTACTCGATTGTATGATATTATATGATACTGGCTAACATTGTTATATAATATGTTTAAAGTACTTTCTACAAAAACGAAAATTTCTTTGTTTATTACGGCATCTTTTATGGTATCTCTTGTGATATCTCTTACGGTATATTTTCGACTTATCTACTTATATTCAAGTAATCAGTCACACAAGAAAGCACTCGAGATAGAATCCTGACGGAATATTAATAAATAAACAATGTGCATGATATTATAAATCATGTCTTTACAGTTTATAAACGTTAAATTATAAAATATATTTAGTCTTAAATCTTAAAGTATATATATTACATCCTGATATCTAGATTTTAAGGCGATTGCCGTTGAATATTTATTAAAGTAAACAGTAAAACTCCATATTATTTATCAATTTTACTTCTCATCCTACGCAAATGTGAATTCAAATACTTACAGAGAGAAAAAGCTTTGAAGTAAACATGAAAATAGCAGAGACTAGTTATATTTTCTCAGAACTTGGATGAAATAATAATAGAGTTAGGTATCTCACAGCAGATCAGCCTGCGGGGAAGCCGACAACAACCGACAATAGAATACCAAATCAGTGTAGTGTACACGAAAGAGTATGTAGATATTCTAGTAAATAGACACCTCATATTAGCATTTAGAGCTAAAACAATAGCTCTACTTATATAAAAATATAAGCGTTACACTGTCTCCGTCAAATGTTTATTTCTGGTTTTGGAAAGCAGTCCTTTAAATCTATTACTTATAATATCCACATAATATATACTGAAAATACATTACGTACTTTGGAAACATTTACATAGATTCCTTGTATGGACTAATAACTATTGGAAACGATTAATGTTATTTTAATTCTGAAACTATTTCATTAATACTCGATATTGGATTAACAACCTAAATCTACGATATTGTCAGCAATTTAGATTTTATTATGTTTAAAATTAACATGAAAGATGTACTAGTATTTACATTGAAAATAATACCAATATACTATATCTGTTAAAAACAATGTCCACAAAGGAGCGACAAGGCAGTCCGTTGTTTGATAGTATTGTAAACTGTAACCCGATACTACTACGGCTACGAAATAACAGCGTCATTTGAAATTTTGTATGAATTCAGCACATTTTGGTACAATTTGCAACAAATTTTGTGGCCTACATCTGAAAATTCATCAACACATACATTTGTTTTTAACGTTCAATGATGACGCTTACGGCGCCAAGCGAATGACGCTTGAATTACTTGTTTTGTGGCCCTCGTTTTAAGGAATTCTATAAAAGATTTTTATTTTGATGACCGCGTAGGTGAAACGCTAGTATAGTAAAATAAAAATCTGATGGTTTATAGACCTCTCAGGTATAAAATGGCGGGTGATGGCAAGACGTATACTTACGATTCTAAAGATACGCATCTTATAGAAGTTCGACCCTTTTGGACATCAATCTTATTCCTTTGTTCTCCGCTAAAGATGCTAATCCGACTACTGGAAAGAATCGTTTCGCATCCTAAATTTAAAAAATGCCCTTGTAAGTACGTAACAAGATACGTATAAAAACATATATATAATACGGATAAAACATATCGTAAGCAATAGTCATGTAACACGAAAAGTGATTGACTTGACGACTCGTGTGACGTTGGTCAAAATATTGTCTGCCATAGGGGGTTTTCGGGTCGATACATAGTCCATAGATTTATATTTTGGGTTTAAATAAGTCTTTCTTGAAGCGGAAGATAACACTTGCGGGGCTGGAAGCCTACGAGGGTTAACTTGGAGAGTATTGACGCGGTTAAGAGGGTGGTGTTAAATTTATATTTTTCTAAATAGACCAAATGTGGACGCCGATGACTTTAGTTTTGCAAGGCTTCTTTAATTTCCAGGCATCCAGGCTGAATAGAAATATTATTTTACCGACATATTTTAGATTTTAGCGATGTACAAAGGAAAGTTTGTGAACCTTTGTTATGATATGTGTTATACCATAGCAATAATTGATAAAAATATAAAAGAATGTAACCTAGGTTAATATAACAAATTTTATCAAAAAGTGAGTAGTAAAGTAAGTATTAAGACAACTGTATTTACGAGTAAATGCGTTAAATTTAACGTGTAAACGACATCACGTTCCAAATCGTAGCACTTTGTAAACGATTCGGAATTGTAAACTTTTATCGACCAGTAACTTAATGTTCACGGGAATTATTTAGGTACTTTTAGGTCACCTAAGTGCAAAGTTTCCGATTCGAAACAGTTAACTTTAAAAACAAATTAACTTGAACTTTTTAAACTGTTCATGACCGTTTAGACTGCCGAGCGTTTAGCGAACGTTTATAATTTTTACCGATATTCGGTTTTGAACCGGATTTTGCATGGTTACTTAAAAACATTTAAAACTTTTTCTTTCAACCTTTTGAAAGAAAAAGTATACGTAAAATTTATGTAATTAATATGAAAAAGTGGGACTGCTTGCAAATTGTTTTAATATATTGGTTTGGTTGGTGATACAGAAGAATGATTTCTAAGGTATGAAAAATCATTTCGATTTCCATTTTAAGTATGACAATTTTATGATCTTTATTCAAATCATCCTCAGTCCCTCTTTATTCTAAAAAAAAAAGAACACAAATATTCGAAAGTTAAAACTGTGTCAAAGCATTGGTTAGAAGCGATTCGCAGTGACAACTTAACTCAGACTAACTTAAAACAGTTTATTCCTGACGATTATGCGGAACCTGAAAAACCAAATACATAAAATTACAAGTACACGTATCCCTCTTATTACCGAAAAATATTACGTTCATTTTTGTTTGAACAAATAGTGACAAGGGAGATTTCGAACCTTACGCTACAGTAGCGCCTGTAGCGTAGAATTCAAGCATGATAGCTCTCATTCACTCATTATTTACGTGTTACGGCACAGCTGTGAATAAGCAGTGGATATACTTCCTCTCAGAATAAGATGAGTTTAGGCAAGGTCTATTTTAAAATAAAATTTCCCATTAACCAACTTGGCAAATCCATGATCGTACTATTTCAATTAGAAGGCTCTCAAGTATGTAAATTTCGTCATAATTTATTCCTTTGCCTCTTGGATCTCAAAAGTCTCAAATTACTAATCTATATCTTAAAGTTAATCTAGAATAAAGTAATATTTAGATATCTTTGTCAACAAAGCAGTTCTTTCGTTTCGTTTTATTCATTCTGTTATTTACGCGTCTTTCTGTTTTAGCACGAAGTTGGCTTACATTATAGCAAAGTTTAGTAATAATTTAATAATATTTACATTGCATCCTTTGAGAATAACTCCCAGCTTTCAAAGCTTCGGAAAAACGATAAAATTTTCTTTTTGAGATCATATGCTTCAATAATCAATACGATATTTCACAAATCTCTTTAGATTGGTGTAATTGCGTACAACGAAGTGAAACGAACAACCCTAAACAAAAGAAATTGAAGAATTTCTTTTGTTTAGGGTTGAAAATACTGAATTTATTTTGAAGGCATTTTCATCAGAGAAAAGAAATACATGCAAGAATCGTGGGTTACTAAATTTATGTACATACTGTTTTTGTTTAAATTATAAAAAATAGCCAAGTACGATTTGAGCTTGTATCACAAAACTTTCAACTTTTTTACTTTTAGTATTTGTATTGTACTATTTGTGCTTATATAAGTACATACATTGTGAGAATTTAAAGCATCTTCCTATAACAGTTCAATAGAAAAACTAAAGACGCAGGCAAATATCAGTTTAAAAAACCCTTTTTAACTTAATGTTAATATTTGCTGTTATAGCGGTTGTATACATACTCTGCTAAAATTTTAATTGTCTATGTAATACAGTGAAAGAGATAGAGCTCTGTGATAGACGGACAGACAGCGGAGGCGTTATAATGGGGCTCCGTTTTTACCCGTGTATGGAACCCTAAAAACATAAAAAGTTAATAAATAGCAAATAGCACTAACGAAAGAGCTCATTTATATCCTTTCACTGGGCTCTACAGATCTCTGTAATTGGAGAGACCATTAGCTCTAACACGGAGATTGAAGATAAGGATAAATACCTTAGAAAACCAATGTATAGAAAGTCGTCTCCAACGAAATAATGTAAACAGTAACGATTGAACTTATTAGACTCTATTATAAATCGTAAAAAAACATATATGTATGTTATCAATATCTTAAATTCGCATAATCGTGAAGAAAAATGCACCAACAATTCCTATTAAGCAATTATTCTAAACCTTATCTCATCTTCTTAAATCTTCAAAACGCACACCTCTTACCGGATTTATAAATAATCATAGGTAGATAAATCAATGTAATCGAGTTTGGTTCTAATCCTTCTCGTAACGCCTCATAAATTCTCAAATAAGCTTCGAATTCCGTGAGGAATTGAATCTCAACAAATCCTTTAACGCCGTGAGCTTGAGGTATTGATTAAGATGCGGGACCAACTGGGAAAGGGGATATAATGCGTGATCAGCCTCACTAGTTTTCTACGTAATAGAAGTAGAGATCTGAAGGAAACTACTACAAATAGAGTCTTATCTGAATTCATTTATCAAGAAACACAAACATATATTATGGTAGATGTGTTCTACTTATTGTTTTTTTTTTTTTATATAGATGCTAGGGCGTAAGCAGATTTGGCCAACGTTTCGACCTTTAGGCTTCATTGGATTTATGTCGTGAGATTTATCATACATAGTAATGTAATTATTGTATAGGATTTTTTCCATATTTTAGAAAAGAGACGTGTATTACTACTACCAACCCAGTTTTCTCGTAGTTTTACACTAGGTTTTTTTTTTATGCGAATTGCACATCTCAGCAATGAGAGCTAGCAAATGCAATTTTGAGTCCTACTTGCAGTCGACTGCTAATCGAAAGTTTAAGCCTGATATATTTAAAAGATTATTTATTTATTAGGTTTGCCCATGGTATCCTAAACCATTACAGAACAAGTACGTGTAATACCTTTTAGGGCAAACCAGCATGCATTTTGAAGCAAAATACTTTTTAAAAGCATTAGCTATTAGATGGTTTTTATACAAAAACCCATCTCACTAATTTAGCAGCTTACAAAGTAGTGGCAGAGTTTGCTCCTAGAAACATTTTCTAAAACTTCGGGGTGCATAAAAAATATTTTATTGTAAAAGATCTGGGCAATCTAAGTAATTTCTTATTAGTTTATATATGAAAGTAGATCTAATTTATTTCGGCGGTTTTGCCAAGGTTGGCATATTAAAATGCAGTAGTCGCTTATTATAAGTTTTTTTTGCCAAGCCTACATAATAGGATAAGTGTCACATAAATCTTTTTTGTACCCGTTCCATCCTAAGGTGTTGCATAATGAGGACGCCAAACAACTAAACTAAATTCTTTACTTCGAACTAGAGAATTGTATATAAGTATTTTAATTTTCAGATTGGTAAAACCTTACTATTGCGAATGACGAATCCTGGAATTTTAGTGGTTTTGCCTATAATATTGTCTAAATGATCCTTAAAACTTAGCTTACTATTCAAAAAGATACCGATCTTTTGCAGTATTAACCTCAAGAAGTCTGCTATTAATCGAATGAATGGTTGGTACAATTTTCAGTTTACATGTGATTTTAATATGAAGATATTTTTGAGTTGAGGTACATTCTGTTAGCTTTACACTAATCAAATTAATTGTCTAAATTTGTTTGCAGCCTTTCTTGTTCGATCACCGAATTAATAGTTCTTATAAATTTCAAATCATCAGCATAAAGAAAAGCCATGATATTTTCGAAACAATGTGTAATATCATTAATGAATATGTTAAACAACAAGGGTCCCAAGTGCGATCCTTGTGGAACTTTTTTTTTAATATATAGGTATGATTCTACCACATTTAAAGGTACGGATACTAAAATTTATATTTACGAACATCAAACTAATATACATGGTTACAAAGTAAGGCAGCAAAACAAAGCCAGAACAATGGAAATTTTGACAATGAAAACTATTTTGAATCTGTAGAAGCTTTAATTACAAATTACTCCCGTAATTGCACAAAAGCATACCACACTGTGAAAATGCCTTTGTACTTAACTGTTATCGTTCTTCTAGTACCCTGTACTTACGTGTATTATGTCTTCTATATACATTATAAACTGTAAAGGTAGGTCCCGTTCGTATTTTATGTACGACTATTAATTGTGTGTGATCTTCATTGATCACAAGTGCGTTGAGCAGGTCTTTCGACTTTACTCTTATATATTCCGAGATATGCAGGATGCGAAAATACACACACTCGTCGGAAAGATTTGATAGAACATTTATAGTATTGTGCATTATCAAATCGCAATGATGCTCTAAACTATGATTCTCTAATTCACCCGATGTAGAGAATATACCTCGGCGCGAACCCATTTAATTTGGAATGTGCACATTTTTTATTTTGTACAATCGGGAATACAATTAAAATGTCAAAATTAGGAATACGAACGACTGTTAAATATATTTTTGTTATAATTTGATAGTGTTGATAACACGAGAACTTTCCAAACGGTTTACAACGGTTCTCGACTGAATAGATAAAAAGATTTTAAATTTTAATGACTTATTGTATATTTTAAAAGTGTAATTAGTTATTTTCTTCAAAGCGAAATTCATGTTCGTATAAATATGTCTTTAAATATCATATTTTGTAGTTTGTTGATAGCTAACACCCGTATTCGTTTAAATGTAAATACATATTTCAATAACTGAATGCATATTAATCGTAAAATTCCAGTACATTTGTAATCCTTGATAACAAATTAATGCTGCTGTGCGTGGGTTACTCATACGTGAGATTATAACCATAAATTCACAGATTTATCGCTTTGAAAAAGGTAAACGGCTTTTTATATGTATTGAAGAGTGATAAAAAATACCTTTTAGTGTATATATTTATAGTATGTTAGGGTATGTATTTGACGCTGGTCGCACCAAACATGTACATAAATGTCGGATAAACTTTTCACAAAAAATCTGTACGTATTATATTTATTGTACCTATATGTGTATCGACATTCTGGATTTGGAAGGACATAGCGGCATTGTTGTAAATATATCTCAACACTTTGATGTATCGCCAGTCCACCTGACATCGCTGCAAGGATTCCAGAACAGCCCAGGTTTCGACAGAGTCAAAGGCTTTCTCACAGTCCACAAACACCAAGCATAGGGGCTGCTTATATTCCTAGGTCTTCTGAATTATTTGCCGCACTGTATGGATATGGTCTATGGTACCAAAGTTGCTTCGAAATCGGTGCTGGTGGCTGAAACTCGTCAAGTCTTCTTGATAGTCGATTTGTAAATGACTCTTGAAAACAGCTTATGGATGTGGTTCAGGAGCGAGATGGGTCTGTAGTTTTCGAAAAATGTTTTGTCTCCTTTCTTGTGGAACAAAACTAAGCGATTCTTCTGTTCTACGTCTTTGGAGTACTCCTTGTCTGTAATACGGAGTTTAAGGTCCGAACTAATTCCTGTACAACTGGTTTGCCTCCGGATCTTAGCAATTCAGCTGTAACTTCGTCCTCACCAGGGGCTTTTCCATTTTTAAGCTGCCCAAGGGTCAATACAGTTTCCTCAAGACTGAGTTCTGGAAGCTCATCGGTGCAGTGGCGCGTTAATGTGGTTCTAGGATCTATGTATTGAGATTGTGGTATTCGAGATGCGTATAATCGACTATAGAATCCTTCGATCTCGGAGAGGATCTTCGGCTTAGAGGAGACGGTTTTACCATCATTTCATGGGAAAATACTTTAGACCCCGGATTTTGCTCTATTGCACGTTTTATGCTCTTGAGTCTCTCTCTCTTTGTCTCTGCGTATCGATTTTCTAACATCCCTTGAAAGAAGTTGGATCTCTGCTGGTGGTGCATTTATCTTCTCGCGTCTTTCCCTCATAAGCTTCAGAGTCATATCCGAGAGCTTAGTTTCCCTGCCCGTAGATGACGACAAGGATTACGAAAATGTGGGCGACATTTTCGTAATCCTTGTCGTCATCCACTATGAATGCTAAGGCATCAAATCGATTTTGCAGCAGTAGTTGGAACTGATCTAACCAAGTTTCCGTTTGGAAAGGAGTTGGCCTGAGCGCAGACTTCACCATACGAAGTTCTCGGTCTCTCAAGTTCTAGTTCTCTCAAGTTTTAAGTAAATATCTAGAGAGCCTCGTACAAGTCGGTGATCATTTTCGGTATTGAGCCTGTTGATCACTGAGACGTCTCTAAATATGCATTTACAGTCCGTCATGATGAAGTCAATCTCGTTTTTGACCGACCATCAGGGTTCCGCCAGATCAATTTCCTTTGGGCCTTATTCTTAAAGAAAGAATTCATCAAGAGAGCCAAGGCTCTCAAGGAAATTTACCAGCATTTGCCCGTTTTGGTTTCTCCTTCCATAACCATGGGGTCCAACTGCCGATTCGATGCCCGAGCATGTTCCCACTTTGGCATTAAAATCCCCCATGACAATGTTGTAGCAAGCCCTGGAGGTGCTATTTGAGTATTGTGCAGATTGTGTAGTTAGGTAAGAAAAAATTCGAGAAAGAAGCCGATAGGAGGATCCTATTGGGCTGGGCAGCATTCGGGATGTTCCGTCATATCTTCTCGTCGCCTATCCCACAAAGCTTGAAGACTAAGGTCTTCGATCAGTGCGTCCTACCGGTCATGATTTACGGAGCTCTCACTTGCGCCGGGCGGCGGGAAGTAACTGGATGAGGAGAGCCGAAGACCAGGCTCAGTGCCGCGCCTTGGGAGAGGCCTATGTCCAGCAGTGGACTAATGCGGGCTGATGATGATGATATACATATGCATTTTGTTGACATATACCAAATGCTAAATAAATGGGACGCGCAACAGAAAAATGTGACGGCAAATTTCTCTCATACGTCGATAAAGAAGTTTCACTTCAAAAACATTGACTTTCCTTTAGTGCTTATGTGAAGGTGCATGTTGCTACAGTTACTTATTTTTATGAAGCATTGAGGCCTGCATACAGTTTAAGACGTCTTAGTTTTTATTTTTATTTCCATTGAACTAACACACTCGCATGTAGTGTATCAGATGGTAGGTGGACACCTTTTTATATCTGTACTCAATTACAAACAGGACAACAGCAACCTAAGGATAAAATCGAAGTTATCACAACCTTAAATCCAAAAGAGGGTAGGTAGCGTTTGATAATATAGTTAGAGACAGTCCATTACTGTTACAGAAATAAGTGTGAGTATGGTGCTACTAAATTCGAACCATCTATAGTCTTACCACTTTTTAAATATAATAGATATTTAATAATAAACGAGCAGAATACCACGAGGTCAGGTCAAATCCATTAGATGGCGATCTTTTAATTACGGGAGCTAGCAGAAGACGTAAACAATGTTATGAACGTGATCCTGACATAAATCGTATGGCGCTCCTCATCCTTACAGGGATAACAAGTTATAAAATTTATTGCCTCGTAAAGTAAGCTTCTGATTACATGAGAAAATCTCGTTGCGAGTTACGGAATGTCGCTAAGAGAGGTAACATCCGAGCGACAGAGACGGTTGTCGTCAGCGACCGTCTTCGGCTATCGTCAACTGTCGCAACCTGACGCTCGTGTCGTTAACTATTGCCGCCCGTCGTCAGCGACTGTCGTTGATATGACTGTCGTTCGTATAATAAATCCATTTTCATATATAAAAAAAAACTCGCGACATTAAAAGGTAAATTAGACTGAGCTTCATGCTGCACTTAATGTCTTTTATTTTGTTGTTACAGTGAAAATCCTGTTTGTTTTCTTCGTTCGCTTGTTCGTAAATTACTCCGGGATTGAAAATGTTAATCAGTTGGATGTATAAACTATGATTAAGTAAAGGTCACTAAGGTTTAAAGAGACTCTCATTATGTATGTTGCTATGTATTATAAATTATTTATTTGATTCTCTATTAATAAGTAATATCTAGGATTAAGTATTTGTGTGTTAGTCTTGGGTGATAAATTACCCCTTAAGAGATGCCCGTGCCCATAAGTGCACTACGTTTACTACAACTTCATTTATATTCTTTAGTTTTTATACATGCGTTCATTTTTTTTATTGCTACATTAATCCTGTACGTGGAAGATATTTAGGAAAAAAACATTTTTAGGAGTGTTTATTGATGAATAGAACCTAAAAAAATGATTTTTATTTTTCTTTTCTGTTTGTGCGTTTGTGCACGCTAATCTCAGGAACGGCAGAAGTTTCACTTAACTAGCTTCACTTAGTATTTGTTTTATATGAATCGGTTATAAATAAAAAAGTTATGGCCATTTGAAAATAAGGTGTATTTATTCTTTGTTCGATAAAAATATTAACATTTTTATCGAACAAAGAATAAATACACCTATTATCTATTTAGTTCAATTGGTCGAATCTAAATATATTATGTTGTGTAAAATGTTAAATTACGACGGCAAAAAGATTATACGCGTGTATATAATGCGCGCCGAATTCTTTTGGTATTTTTTTTAAATATGTATATGTTAGGTTAGTTTATAGGTTTGTTTTATCACATTTAAGTATTAAACGAGCATGCATACTTGTTGGTAAATGGTCACCGCACTTCATATCACTAAAGAACTTGCCACAACTAGCAACTAAAATTATTATTTTATTGGCTTATTGTTTACACATTGTAGAAACGTATTTGTATGGAGTCCCCAATATCAGGTGCAGAGCTTAGATTACTAGATTGTAAATTTTATAGATTCTTAAATAAAATAGTCAATACATAAACTATTAGAAATCTATTCTGTATCTGTAGGTGATCGTAGATAATAAATCTGTAAGTGATCGCTGTTTGTACATGGAAGATTTCTACAAAAAAAAAAACATTTTTAACAACACTAATAATACAAACAAAAAAATAAACCCCTACTTTATTAAAGAACAGAACCCAAAAACATGATTTTAAATTTTACTTTTTGTTTGTCTGTGCTTTTGTGCACGTTAATCTTAGGAACGGCTAATTCGGTTTGAATGCAATTTTCACTGATGTATTGTTATCACTTAATACTTAGCTTCACTTCAAATTTAGTTTTTTTTTTTATATTTATCGGTTCATAAATTAAAAAAAAGTTGAGTCAATTTAAGAATTACGATGTTTTTGTTATTTGATGGATAAAAATGTTAATAAGTAATTGTTTAATTGAATTGGTTCAAACTAAATATGTTAAAGTCTATAGCCTGTAAAGTTACATCAGTAGAAAGATTCTAAATTGTCATTTTCATAAATTTCTTTTCTTTTCCAGGCATTCCATCTTAGTCCTCAGGGGTAGCAACGCATCTGTGGCTAACCTTAGGTGAGACTTTGATTGATACTTACCTAGGGTTGATTCCAGATGTCCATGGGCGGCAGTAGCCACTTGCGATCAGGTGGGCTGCATGCTCGTTTGCTACTTCCGTACTATAAAAAATAACCTATGCATATAAGAGACGTTGATTTATGTTTTAAATAAACAACTTGTTATTAATTGTACATAATAGTCAATGTAAAACAGTTTTTTATATTAATAAAAAGTAAAATAATTGATAAAAAGGTAAACAAATTATTAAAACTTACCTACTACAATAATGAAATATATATGAAATTACATATTATACGAGCTACACGCGGTGACAAACGTAGTTCTAGGTAGTTTGTTCTGTATTATTTGTTCGAAAAACAAAAGCCTCCTTTTGACACAAAATTACATTAAATGAGCAGAAAATTCTAGTCTTTAATTACTTAAACCGTAATTCATCAATCACGCTCGTCCTTACGATAGCCCATCGTTAATTTGTCAATGTCGTAAAACATATTTGATACGAGCTTATCATGGCTTTGTGTAAGCTTTTTCAATTAATCGACAGAAATCAATCTGTAATATTATAAAAGGGAAATATTGTTTGTTTATTTGTAATCGAAAATCTCTGAAAGTACTAAACCTATTCTTCTTGCCATTCTTCTTTTTTTAATTCTTTATAATTGTTAAGCTACATTAAACAGATATAATAAAGTTTGTATTATAGGTGCCATGAAACTGCTATTGTAACCCTAGTTTATATTTTCAGTGTTAGAAATAACATACATAAATATTACATTATTTGTTGCACTTTACCTTTTCATCCCTTTTATCTTCAAACGACTTTTTTAAACAATATGATTCAATCAAATTGGAAGCAAGCTGTATTTCATTTATTAGCATCGTTATTTTTGAACTGACGTTTGCGAGAGCCAATATTCCAAAATCCATTTGATATAACATATTCGTACACAATTTGCTCTGAAATGGCAACATTAATTTTGCAAACGATAATAAATAATGTCAATTTGGTAAAGCTCTTACACGAACGTATTGTTTCAATACATATTCGCTTCGTGACTGTCAGTAATTAAGCGATATCGACAATTTACCAATGTTTACATTGTCTAAACATGTATCAATGCCAGTTTTAGTTGCTCTTATTTATTTGATAGCAGTAAAACATTTTATGGCTCTAATACGTTGGTTGGAAATAACGCTAATCATAATCTATAACAATACTGTTGAATATTACTGTAATCTGGGTTTGAAAAAATATAAGGCGAGGATATTTACACTAAGCATTTTACTCCTTACCAAAGCTTAATATTGATCTCAGGATTTCAATTCCATTACGGCTTCTTTACTTGAGAATGTTACTTTAATTTTATAAAGAATAAAAATAAAATTTTAGTTCACGTGGTTAGCATACGTGGGTTTATTTTAAGTCTGTTTAGAAAAAGTTTTTAACCGACTTCCAAAAAGGAGGAGGATCTCAATTCTCTATTTTTTTATGTTGGTTTATATTTATTTTTATGAAAGCCTTCCGTTGCGCTCATAGATTATCGTTGTAATCTAACAAAATATGTTGAACGCCGATTTCGGGACAATGTACTATGTACTGAGTATGTAAGAAATCAACATATATTTAAATTATTTTTTTACTTTTGTGGTATAGAAGTCGGTTTCTATTTTTTGTTAAAAACTTTTTTTTTCAATAATGCCAATGTAACACCAACCTTGGCTGTTATAGTTGGAAGAATATTACAATTGACATAATTAGAAATAGAATATGTATTCCATCCCCCATAGAATATTATATTTTAGCCTATGTAGGCTGCGACGTGTAATTAACTAAAGATATAGCAAGTAAAATAATAGACAACAATTTCTCAAAGGGCGCTCATTTGGTCATGAAGTTTGAAAACTGATTCAGACAGTGTACAAAGTTATATAAAACGCCTCTTTAATCAGAAGAATAATAAAGAAAATATATAATGACAATGAAATTATAAAATTGACATTAACCCATAGTTAATACTAGATAATATACAGTAAGAAATTTCGAATGCAATGCTACAGGTACTGGAATGATATATTCTGCATTATATTTAGAAAATTATAAATTATTCAATATCCAACTTGTTTTCTTTATGATAAGAATCGATTTTCACTCTATCTGTCGTTATATTTTATTGATTATATACCAATAAAGTTCTGCATCGGCAGTAGCTCATTCTTTGATACGGATTTATTTAATGTAATACTGAGGATGGCTCAAGGTAGAAACTGTTTATAAGGTATTGGTTTATCTATCACATTTGTATTATACATTCAAATAAGAAAACATGAAACTGTCAATTCTTACATCTATTTCTAATTACATTTATTTCTAATAAATGATGTAAGAATTGACAATTCGAATCAAAATTAGGTAGCCTAATGGTTGAATACATATATATATATATATTTATATATATATATACACATGTCATACATACATGCTGTTATGTGCTGTAGATATTTGAGTACGCATTACTTTTATTACGTACTTTTCATTCTACGTTTTTATTAATTCAGTCCTAGTGAACGACTATTAGTATAAAACCGTTCTAGATTTACTTATTTTAAGATGATTATATTCACAAGTCTGTAAATGGTTGTCTAACATATATGTAACATGTATTTCATAACAGTTCGTATTCATAAATCCTCCATACCGATTTTGCATAAACGAGTTATTGGTTGATCAATTCCTCGGGTGACAGATGGTTCTACATCATAGAAAGTCGGGTAGGGTAGGGACGTAGAAATACGACCCAATACTCTCCATATTGTTCAATGTCGATTTATTGCAAGCAATAATATATATTTTTGTATTACCGGCAGTGATAGTTGTAATAGTGGTTAGAAATACAGCCGCTTAATCTGGAGTTTTAAAGTTCGACGTAACGCTATTTGCATTTGTCGATATTATGTAAGGGTGTGGTAAGGGAGACATACTTTTTCGAGGCATTCCATCTTAGTCCTCAGGGGTAGCAACGCATCTGTGGCATCTTGGGTGAGACTTTGATCTTACCTAGGGTTGATTACAGATGCCCATGGGCGGCAGTAGTAACTTACCATCATGTGGGTTGCATGCTCGTTTGCTACTTCCTTTGAAAATATATGATTACTTGTTTTAACATTAAAATAAAACATAGCGAGAAAACTTACGCACATGAGAATTCTCTATAAACGAAGGATCTCAAAGTATGGTAAGGTATGTAAAGTATGCCAATCCGTACTTGACCGGCATGGCGGATCTGGCCAAAACAACTCTTGCTCTGAAAGGAATCCTACCCAGCAGTAGGATGGTAATGGATTGATGACGTCCAATTATAAGATATTTTTTGACGAAAACATTAATCATTCAAATAGAATTGCCCTTATCAGTGATACCAATTCGTCAAAAGCGATATCAAACTTTTTTATTTTTAGACGTCTCGTTTTCCTTGCAACGACACTTTTACGTAATTTATTTTTCGATAAATTGTCAAATCATTTATCTACAAATTATATTTATTCTATTAATACATGCTATTATATATTTATGTATATATAATATAGTAAAAATATATTGTATTGGTGTGGTTAAAACAATTAAAAATCACAACAAAAATCAAGGAATTTACTAGTAAACATTAAATTGGTGGATAATAAAACCCTACAGACTGTAACCAGTGTACCTGTCAATAGTATAAAATTATGATATTTTCATTATTACGTATGCATATTCATATTACATTGACGAGGTTTCATTTTAATATATTTTCATACGTTTATTTAAATACTCATAGGTTAATTTAATATACACACAAGAATGCGCTAAAAATGGACGTCACTGCTTTATCCCTCATCAGGGACATTAACCTTAAATAAGATGTACCAAAAAGTAGTATCTGAATATCTTAATGAAACGGATTTATCAACTGAGGGCTTTCCCAGATTGTCAAATATTGACGAGGGACGATTTATCCAACCCATACCTACCCAAATCTCGACTTACACAATTTACTTAAGATCTCTCTAAAACAGATATTAGGAGAGAATTACGAAGGTCGTTTTGGGTGAACTATATCAAACACAAATTCCTTTTTTCTTTCAAATTTAATTTTCTTTTTTATACCTGAAGAACACAGTCTCAGAAGACTAAGGTTTTAACGATTATTTTACGACGTAGAAGATGTGAAATAATCTTCCTCCCGAGACATATCCGAAGCGCTAGAGCATTGGGCTCTTCAAGAAAACTGCAAAGAGGGCTTTTCTCCGGAGCCGGCGATGCATTATCGACTGCCGTAGTTTGATACCCGTCTGCCTTATCTAAAAGTTTATTTATAGAAATATATTCAAATATATTTTTACAAATGAGAGAAGTGGTAATGAATGATGAGATGACAGGAGTAATATTGAAAAGTTGAAACTCTTTCTATCGGGGGTCCAAGATTCGAATGCCAATCACGCACTACTGATTTTTCGAAAATAATTTTATCAATATCGCGTTTGACTATGGCCTAAATCTCTTTCATTCGAAGTGCCCAACAGTGCGACAATAATGGGTTGACGAAAAAAAAAATACACATGTAAAACAGTAGAAGACTTTAGCCTTAAATACAAAAAAATAAAACGATATACTAGTATTGAAATCTATACTTCTATACTTATATACCTACTTATTACTTATAATATTATGAATATGCCACGACAAATACCACGCATGCATTTGTGTTGGCAGGAGCTGGGGGCGGGAGGGCGCTTGGCTACTGTGTCGATAGCTGCGAAGTAACACGCGCCCAGCTATTTTGATTTTTTAGGATTTTTCTATTTAGTTTTGTTTTCCTTATAGTTTTGTTCTTCTTATAATTGAAAATAATTATTTATTTAAGTACATAATTTTAATTGTTGTATTTTTCAATTGGGATATTTATCTTATCTAAATACATAATTTAATTGCGTAGTATTTTTATATTGGGTATTATTCTCTAATTAAATATCTGTAGTGTACCGTAGGACTCTAATGATTCTGGTTTTACGTACTTGCAATAAATCAAAGTGTATGAGCCTTAGAAAAATAAAAGCTATCTGAATTTGCGCGAAGTGTCGTAGCAGCGGTTTGCTCACAAACAGAGGCTATGGTGCGATCTACTTTATTTTCTTTTAAAACCTCTATCGTACGGCGCAGCCTCGGAAGTTGATAATCGTCTTTATAAAGTTATATGACAAACAAGCATCTCGCGCACACCCCGCACAAGAGGAAGATACTGTGGACTACTTATAAATGTATGTTCTTAATTTTTTCATATGATCGTAGGGTGTAAGCAAATACGATCTACTTGCGTATTTTTTGCCTAAATTTAACATAACTTAAATTCGTCAAAAAACAAAATTGTTCCAATGAAACTTAAATGTCTCACAGACTTACTTTCTGTCAACATTCGTTAATTGCTCCAAGTACCTTCAAAGTTTTATCTTTACGTTGTAGAACTGCTTGAAATTGGAGAATAAATATTCTTAATGACTTTAGTAAAACTGCTATGAATAAGAAAATCAAAAGAAAAATTGAATTAATGTTTAACAAAGTCGTAATTGATTTGTTTGTTCTCGACAAAACGAGGAACCCTTTAATAACGTGCTAAAGGTAGGTAGTTTTTGCTTAAATTTGTTAAATTAGATTGGGTAAAGGTCGTTCTTCTATACCTTGGTTCGAGGCAGCACTGCAAAATCTTTTTTGCCTTATAGATAATAAAAAATAGTTCACCGAGGTGTTCCTACTAACTCCTCAGGGGTAGTAATGCATCAGTGATAGTGGTATGGGTGGTTTGAGATCAGATGTCTATGGGTGGCAATAGCTTCTTAGTCATCTGATGGACTGCAAGCTTGTTTTTTTTTTTTTAATAGGGATAGTAGCAATCGAGCATGCAGCCCACCTGATGGTAAGTGGGTACTGCCGCCCATGGACATCTGTAATCAGCACTATGTATGCATACGCATAACACTGCTGTTATTAGGCAGAAATAGGTGTGGCGGTGGTGCTTCCGGATTCGAACCACAAACAGTTCCACACCACCACCTTCTGTTTGCTACTTCTATGGTATTAAAAGATCACCAAACCAATCCACCTACACATAATGTAAATTAGTCTCTATAGTTTAAGAACACCTACGCCAAATAGAATTGGCCTACATGTGATCGATATTCCCAGGTACTGAGATTGAATATGTTAGGACAGGCTTCCATACTTTTTAGACAAGATTATATCGTAAATCTGTGACTATACTGAGTTAATTTCGATCATACGAGTACACTTCTCCAGTATGTAAAAATTTTGCACTAACTCCATTTCGATGTATTTTTTGCGCAAAATTCCAGTTAAGTTATTCCCTTGGAGTGATGTCAACCTGAAAAATACAATATTCACTATGGATAAACCTCTAAAAAATGCTACTCTTATATTGCTTCTTTATCCCAATATTCTAAAGACACTTTCTTTTTCTAACCATTTGAATCCTTATTTCTTCTAACGAAACGCTACAGCTCCGCTTCGGATCCAAATAGAATTTGTCAGTTTCAAAATGCAAATTGGTCTTCAGTTGCCCTAATGGGTTTTAGACGCAAGAACAATATGTGACATTTAAAACATTGTGTCCCATTTCTACGTTAATTGTTTCGTTAAGGTCGATTGTAAAATTGGTGGTCTGCTGCTGATTTCAAAATTCCCGCCTAAAAGGCGGAAACTTTGAAATCTGAAAAATTGAATCTGAAAAATTAACGGTTTTTACTCTGCCATATTTGATTTTGATATTACGTGTACAAACTTATTTCTGAAAGTTAAGCAACAGATACAACGTTTTAATCGAAATTCCAAACGTTAATGTTCTACAATGATTGCTGAACTTAAACTGTATATTTTACATATACAGTTTATTTAATAGTTTTATTGTTAGTAAGTAAACTGTATAATTTACTTAAATTACTACCTTAAGTTAACTAGTGTTTGCTATTTCACACTTCCATACATATATTACGTTACACGTTCAGGAAGGGGTCAAGGAGCGGAGAGGGGTTCCAAATTATAATAATACATGTAAGTATTAATATACGAATTTACATGAAGACAATAATATATATTTTTTTTAA
>MOOZ01001513.1:1125-11534 GCA_002930495.1 Cecropterus lyciades | reverse complement strand
CCTACTTCTATCGTTTAGTAGTCACATGTTGTACGAGTATGTATAGAATACAGTCATATAGTAAACGAATCACGATACATTCAAGTTAATGTCATGAAAAATTTTTGATTTGAAAATATTTACTATACAATAATCAGAAGTGACAATCGAGCAAACAGTCCACCTGGTGAAAAGAGTTTGTTTGTTTCTATAACTTTATGTTTGACAGGCTAGTTGTAGAGAGGAATGAAAGGCATATCATTAGGGTATCATTGTTTAAGTAGGTACACTAACCTTTTATTTTATCTTTACAGCCTGGAAAAAAGGTCTCGCTGAATTTGGCTTTATTGTACATTATGCCTCCATAAGTGAATTGCAATTGTTCATAATTCTTAAAAATTACTGTTCTACGCATTACATTTCACTACTCAACTGTAAAGTACCGTCAATATTAATAAAGAAATTACCAAGCATTGCACACACTACCGTCTCACGCCGTCCTTGTTCCTAATAGCTTTAAACCTTTTTTGTTCTCTAAGGGGAATGCTTCAAAAGGTATCTGACGCCGTTGGAGCGACGCCAGGTTATGTGGGATTTTTACCGCACTAAAGAATCTCCCGGTTGCCGTCCTCGACGCTGCGAAGAAGACTCTAGGATCTCCAAAGGAACGCAACCGGAGTTCGCTGAGCGCGTTGTCTTATCGGGCTACACCCAAGTGAGCGGCTGGGCCCACCGCACCGTCTGGTCTTTATGACAATATGCGACCACATATATCGCCGTCCTTCCCGGGGTCGCCTGGCTGGACGGTTTGAGCTCTTGCCACCCGTAATCCCAGAAGCCCCTTTTAGTCACCTCTAACGACAGGCAGGGGTTACCATAGCCCTATTCTAATCCAGGAACTACAGGGACAATAGCTCTAAACCCTGTCGAGGAACTGGTAATCGAATATGGGACATGATCCTCGATAAGGTTACTTACGACTTATACACTTAGGTTCAAGATTTATCAGAAAGTGTGGAGGTTGGTTGTATAATCTGATTAAAGAGGAAGGGTAAGAAAGGCTTAGTATGTGTACTTTAACTTGCTTATTTATTTATTTACATAATTATAATGTCATCAAGGTATCAAGATTATCAAGTGCGTCTCTTTCCGTCTCACTGTCTAATTATCACTCTCTTAGACTCCATTTCTCTCTCTCGTTCTTTTCGTGTTATTCTCTTTGTTTTCTATTTATTTCGTCTTTTCATACACTCTCAAATTCATTTGTAAATGACCACTTTGAATTCGTTACACTATACTTTAGTTTTATATCTGTTTAACTTTTTTATTCCATTTAAATTGTAAAATTTGTTTTTACGCGAAGTCGGCCGGCGGCCAGAACATTCCACGTTTATATCAAATTTTGTCGCAGAAATTAAAGTTGGCGTCTGAAAATACGTACAAAGTAATAGCGTGCAAATTTACAAAGCATTTTAATTACACATGTCACCGTTTTCGCGCTTCTATATTTGGGTTGGAATGCAAAATATTCTTAAACGTCACAAGACTGGAATTTAAATGTACTTATTTGCATACATGTAGTGCCACAAATGTTTTACATTTACTTTTAAAATCCAAACTAAGTTCATCTTTTAAACAACTCGGCAACATCGTCATTTTATATTCACTCGGCACTCAGGAATTTTATATTCGTTAAAGTAATGTTCACGTCTATGTTTTCTGCATCATATATTTTTTTAAATATGGCACTCACTGGTTAACATTTTAATATAATCAGTTAAAAGTAGTTGCTTACTAATCCAATAAATACGTAAATTAGTTCGTTTATTACGACATTACGGTTACTTATATTCAAGTTATCAGCCACATATATACTTATTATAGCGAAAGATTATCAAACCCCGAGGCAATATTAATAAAATTGTAAGATTATATATTTCTTCAGTACAAAAAAGGAAACAACCAGATTATATCCTGATATCTACTTATATGTTAAGGTGATTGCCGATGGACATTTAATAAGATAAAACAGTAAAATATTACTTATTAATTTACTCCTCATTCTACGAAAATGTGAATTCAAATACCTAAAAAGAAAAAGTTTGAAATACACATGAAAATAGCAGAGACTCTACTCGTATTTACGTTGAAAACAATACCAACAAAGTAACAACACGGCAGCCCGTTGTTTAATGTACTGTAAACCGATGGCTACGAAACAACAGCGTCATTTCTAATGAAACGCACTCTAAGCATTTTTTTGGTAAGTTTGTAGCAAATTTTGTGGCCTGCATGTGGTATACATAATCGATTACATATTATGTTACATATATTTGTTTTAACGTTTACCGCTGACGCTTGCGACGCCAAGCAAATGACGTTTTAAACGGTTGTTTCGTGGCCCCCGTAAAGGTATTCTATAAAAGAATTTTATGTGTCGACCGCGTATATCACATATACTATAATAAAAATCTGATGGTTTATAGACCTTTCAGGTATAAAATTGCAGATGACGGCAAGACATAACCGGCACGGCAAATGTATGAGAGCTCCGTAGGTATATGGTTATATCCTGTACTAAAATCACACACATAAACACTCTCTTGTGTATACACCAACGGTATACACCAATTTGCGTTACGCAAACGCAAATTTCACGCACTGAAATTTGCGTTCCAAGCATGCACTCATATATACACTTCCGATCAGAAAATAACTATACTATAGGTAAGCTATTCACTATAAAACCGAAAGAGATGGTGGTGATGGTTCTATGATCTTTAAAAATTGTGTAACGTCGTGGTTCAAAATAACTAAGAAGCGAAAATCATGTACGTGCCAAGTGAAAAGTTCAGTTTTCGAAAACAATTTAATTCTAATAAGTTAACTCGTAATAATGGGTGCTTCATGCAGCGCACGTCAGACTAATCAGATCGCTTCAGCTTAATTTGTAACAAGTTTCGCTCTGAATATAGAGAGCTTGATTGAAATAAAAGTTCGTTGAGCTAATGAATTCAGTAACCATTTGAGTTCGAGATTTGAGATTTGCATGTTCAATCGTCTATTTTGAAGTCCTTTTACGCGGGCCTATCCGTAGTTAAAATGCAGATTTTTTTACGTGGACTACAATTTACTGTCCAAATCAACAGTGGGGACAGTATAGACTACATCGCAGTCGCAACGCAATATCGAGAATAAAACATACCGTACTCAATCGCAGGGTCACGATTTTTAACCAACTTCTAAAAGAAGGCAAAAGAGGTAATTGTACTCGTAGTTAGGACAATGCAACTAGAAACCAGCGAATTTCAACCGGGGAGGTACCACCGACACGCCCATTTCTAGCGCAAAACAGTTATTGCGTTTCCGTGGTTGCCGGCTCACTTATATATGAGGCGACTATCTGAGTCCTCAGGAGTAGTAACGCATCTGTGATTGACTTCAGATAGAACCCCTCTTCTATATGAAGTTGCTTACTAATGTCCATGAGTGGCCTTACTCACCATCAGGTGGACTGCATGCAGCAAGATTATTCACACGTTAAGACTGCTTGCCGTCGATTTTGGTGCGTGTGAATAGGCACTAAGTTGCTAAATAGGCTACACTTCTGACAAGCACCCACAAGATCGAGTTGACCTTCGAGGACAGTTTTTATTCTAACCCTCACCCATAACTCACAAGATAGAATAAATACTACACGCATAATCGTCTCGTTAAAACGTAACCATTCTATACAATTAAACATAAATGTAGTGTGTGCTTGTAGTTTATAAATAACAAGATTTTTCATTTGAATAAAACAAATTAATTATCTGAAAACATTAGATAGTTATTACATGGGTACTTTTTAACCTAACATTTCCTAGTATTGCTGGGTGTACAGCGAATAACGCAAAAAGATCTTCATTATTTATACTTAAAAATCTTTTTACAATAATGGTTACATTGCGATCCTAATGATACGCATCTTAAAGTAGTTCGACCCTCTTGGACATCAATCTTATTCCTTTGTTCTCCGCTAAGGATGTTAATCCGAGTACTGGAAAGGAACGTTCCGTATCCTAAATTTAATAAATGCCTTTCATACATATGAATGTAGGTAACGTGATACGATAAAAGGTATCGCAAGCAAAATCATGTAACACAAATAAGTATAACAAGTTATTTATTGAATCTTTTTACTAATTTGACGACTCGTGTGGCGTTGGTCAAAATATTGTCTGCCACATAGGGTTTTCGGGTCGACCATCGGCGGGGTAAACATCCATTTGATTATTTTTAGATATATATATTCTGGGTCTAGATAGGCATGGAGACGTACAGGGGGACGGTGAATGACCCAGTGAATATTGGGGAGTGTTGTGAAGCGGTTTAGAAGGCGATAGCTATTTTTTATTTAATAAAAGACCAGTTACATAACTTTGCAAGGATTTTTTTAATTTCCCAGACACAAATGGAGGTTTTTTTTTTCGTCGATTTATTTGAAAACTTTTTTATAATATGTGTACCTACATATGTTAGTGTTACCAACGAAATAATAGACAAAGTGTAATTGTTTATAGTAATACAGGTAAATAATGAACAGGAATATAATAAATCCTAACAAAGAGTAAATACAAACTGTATTAGGATAACAGCATTTATGGTTTAAATCTTTTAAATTTAACACGTAAACGACATCACGTACCAAATCGTAGCACTTTGTAAACGGTGAAGAAAAATCGTGCAGATTTCCAGTTCGTTCCCTGTTTATTGCCCTGATTTCCGATTCGGAACTGTAAACTTTTATCGACCAGTAACTTGATGTTCACGGGAAACAGTTAGGTATTTTAGGTCCCGTAAGTGCCAAGTTTCCGATCCAAAACGGTTAACTTTAAAAACGGATTAACCAAGCATTTCAACCTGCTGCTGACCGTTTAGAGTGCCGAGTCATTACCAAACTTTATAACGGATATTCTGTTTCAAACCGGATTTTGAATAGTTACTCAAACGCAAATACATTTGAATCATTTCCTTTTAAAAGGTTTACGTGTTTATATAAATAATTGATATAGAAAAGTGGGACTTCTTGCTAAATTCAGTTTGATTGGTGATACAGAAAAATATTATCTTAGACATGGAAATAACGTTTCGATTCCATTATGGTACTTTTTATAATCTTTATTCAAATCATCCTCAGACCCCATTGTTTGAAAAAAGACGATACAAATATATATTCGAAGGATAAAACTGTGTCAAAAAACGCGATTCGCAGAGACTACTTAAGTCTTTAAAACATTCGCGTATTGTTAAACCAACATTTTAACCCTGACGACTATTCGTTACATACAGAATAAAATACAGAAAATCGTCAGTTATTCCCAAATAATATTACAACGTACGTTTATGTTTGATTGAACAGTGACAAGTGTGATTTCGGAATTCACTCTACAGTATAGCTCTCATTCCCTCATTATTTACTTGTTAAGGCACAGCGGTGAACGAGCATATTTCCTCTCAGCATAAAATGGGTTCAAACAAGGTCCATTTTGTACAGAATGTTTCCCGTTAACCAGCTTGGAAAATCCATGTTCGTGGAACTAACTAAAAAGCATTGAATTTCATCGTAATGTATTCCTTTACATCGTGGATGAAAGTCTACTATTGAACCCTATATTTAAAAGCTAATTTAGAATAAGTTAACATTTAGATTTTTGTTTTTGTCGACAGCGAAAGGGATATGACAATTTATTACTTATTAAAGTAAACTAAAGTTACAGTATTGTTTTCAAGAAAGCAGTTCTTTCGTTTTGTTATATTCATTCTGGATTAATTACGCGTAACTCTGCTTTAGTACGAGGTTGGCATACAAATTTGCAAAATTTAAATTGAATTTTTGCTAACGAACCACACTCAGTCAAGTGAATAATATTTACATTGTAGATTCTTTGAGAAAAACACCCAGCTTTCAAAGCTTTGGAAAAACATTAGAATTGTCTTTTTTGAGATCATATGCTTCTATGGAGAATACGAAATTGTACTGATCTGAATAATTTTTGTTTGTTTAGGGTTGTTCGTTGTATAAACTGAATTGATTTTGAAGGCATTTTCATAGAAATAGAAGAATAAATAGAGAATAGAAATACACGTAAAGCTCTTCGGTTACTAAGTTTATCTGCCATTTTCGTTTAAAATAAAAAAAAATAGCTAAGTAAGAGTTAAGCTCGTACTACAAAAATTTCAATTTTTTTATTATTAGTATTTGTGCTTCTATGAGTACACGGATACAACAGTTCAATAGAAAAACTTTTTTTTTTTGTGCGGGACTCCTTTATTTTAATTTCAATATTATTACCTTTTATTTTAATCACAATATTTGTTGTGATAGCAGGTACAATAATAAAAAACTCAGCTAAGATCGCAATTGTCTGTGTATTGTGGTTCAAGAGATAGAGGCCTGCGTCAAACGGACAGACAGCTTAGTCAATCCAAATCCAAAGAGTAAATCCAAGAGTAAACCCTACAAAAGCACAAAAAGTGCAAATCACAAATGACAGTAACAAAAGAGCTCTTTTATATCCTTTTACTGGGTTGTATAGATCTTTGTTATTGCGGAGACCATTAGTTCCTACACGGAGATTGAAGATGAGAAATTTAATAATAATAAATCGCAGGTAAATCAATGTAATCAAGATCGGGCCTACTTCTCCTCGTAACTCCTCATACATTCTCAAATAAGCCTGCAATCCCGTGAGGAATTGAATCTCAACAAATCCTTTGACACTGTGAGCTTGAGGTATTGATTAGGATGCGGAGCTGACTTGGAAAAGGAGATATAATGTGTGATCAGCCTTACTAGTTTTCTACGCAATAGAAGTAGAAAGCTGAGGTTAACTACAAATAGAGTCTTATCTGAGTTCATTTATACAGAAACACAAACATAAATTATGGTATATGTTTTCTGTACCACAGATTTGGTTTTGATTCGGGGGTTCGAACGTATGAAGGTTTTGCCTACGTTTCAATCCTTCCCCCCCTACCCCACTGGAGAGATGTCGTAAGATTTATCTCGATACAATAATCTAATTATTGTGTGGAATTTTACCATGTTTACACTTGTTGGAAACACGTTTTACTACGTAATCCAGTTTTGTCGCCATTTTACAATATTTGGTGAAAACATGTGATTTGCCGAGATCTCTCTCTCTCTTAGCTGTGATTATCGTTTTACTTTCAAATAGCGCAATATTTCTACATGTATTTCCCCGCGCCTTTATTTTTTCGCGTTTCTTTGAATCGTAGGTTGCTTGAAAAATGTAATTGCTTAAGCAATCTGTCCATCTATTGTATGGATCACTGAATTTAGTGTGGGTACTATATGGGTTATCATAATTCGTGTCATTTGAATCAACGGATGATCTTGATTTACTTCGCTTGGTTAAAGAATAGTACATGTTTTGTATTATAAAAATAACAAGAATTAATGAAATGCCATGTACCTCACACGTCACGTGGAAACATGTAGTAGCTAGCGTAAGATTCTACGACCTAGAGCAGTTTTTCTCAAGGTGAGGCCCACGGCCTACAAAGGGGCCATTTGAAAGTTAAGGGGGACATTTTAAAAGTGACTCGACACGACTTTAACCCTTTCGCTTTAGATTATTTTAATTCAATGCTATAAATTGTTTTGATGTTTTGATAACAATGTCATAGTAATTTCTTCTTAAAACTTATCATTTATATTTTTTAAAGGGACAAAACAATTTTTAAAGGTTAAAAGTTATGTATGGGGGGCTTAAAAATTTTAGAAATGTTAAGGTGGGTCTAAAAAAGGTCTTTTTACACATTCCTCGATGAAATTTCGAAATAAAATATTATAAAATTTTACTTTTATTTGCTTAAAAGTAAGTTGTTACAAAATACAGTAGATTCATACACTGTATTATTACCATTACAGTATACAGTAAAAAAGTTAAAAATGCCGTTAATCTACTGAAATTACAGTGCATCTGGAAGCAGTATAATAAACTGGAAACTAGCTACGACAAGTGGCATCTAGCGAACTGGCAGCTTTTACGAGTATCTATCTGCTTCTAAGTCTAAGGTGTAACACTTTTAAGTTGATTATAACTACGAAAATATCTACGTACATATTGTAAAAGACTATGTATGAGTCATACTTCACCCGAGCGAAGCCGGGTTTTTATCTAGTAAAAAGAAAAGGGTCACTTTAAGCCGTTTTAATATAAAATCTCAAAACGAAACTGAAGAATCAAACGACCTCACAGCCTCATCAATAATATTAAAATCTGAAATCTTCTGTCTAATCTAAAATTTAAAATTCAATTCCAACAGTGTTTTTACCTAATGATAAAATTTGCCGGAGATAGTAATAGACGGATTAAAAGCTCTCCCACTCGTATTAGGGCTGTAACACATACATACGATACGACGTAACATCGTGACACGTTTTATCTCCATTTTAATAATATGTCTTTTTATGAGATGAAATTATTCTTATCATGCACGACGTAGGTCGTCGAAAATAGAACGATCGAGATAACACGATGTGTTGCTGTGAAATTTGGTGAAATCCTGCGTATTTTTTTCTCAAAGCAGAAATGCAAATTTTCGCAAAAAAGAAATGCAAAACATTTCTTTCCATGTTGAATAATGGAAATCTCTATCGTCGTGTCGTAACATCGTTTCGCGATACGACATTGCAACGTGTCTTGCGTCGTCGGTCGTATCGTATGTGTGATTTAGCATTGAACCGGCCGTAGCGGACACGCCACCAGCAGTTTGTTTTCGAACAAAGGATTTGTGGCTGAAATGCAATTTGCTAGTACGTACTAGAGATGTGCAGGATCGCTAAAATAAAAGATCCACGGATACGAATACGAATACCGATCATTGGAGTCCAGATCCGTGGATACGTATCTTAACTTTCGTACAAATGTACTTGATGCCCGTGTCCTTGAAGTGACGGTTGCTTTATAGATAGATTTTCGACCTGAGCCCTTAGTACGAGTTTATTACGTTTCTTCAAAACAATAATTGTTGATGTTTTTCCCTGTCCTAGCAAATACACTATCATTATATGTAATAACATATAATGTTAAATTTAATGATTTGCAATGCAATATAATCGCGCTAAATATGTGATGCCAAGAAACAATATGGAATTAAATACTATTTCATTGCTACCTAATCGCCTGTGTACACGTAGAATTTTGTATATGATTAATTTATAAATAATATAATATTAATTTGAAAATAGGTATAAAAGATCCGTTTGGGATCCGCCCAAAAAGTAACGGAGCCATATCTTTTACATACCTCGGATATCCGCGGATACGGATACAGATCAGCACATTACTAGTAGGCAGGAGCAACCATCGTTTATAGAACTCTCTAACAAACTGCCCTATCCACGTGTTTTGTAAAGTTATTTAACAAAAAACTATATGGAATGTGACGTTATAAAGATTATAAACTAGCATAATACTAAAAAAATGATAAATTTTTATTCTGTCATTGTTTCTTTACAGGTATTTTATAAGTCGTAATATATTCATAGATATCATTTGTTTTATAACAATTAAACTCAATAGAACAAGTATTTTAGAATAATTAGTAATGGTTACTAAATAATAAGCGAAAATTAAAGACAGGGTTAGTCTTCAATAAGTGTGAAGTACACACATATAGATGGGGAGGTAGCGAGCATTTCGGTATATGATTTGCACTCTATTATTCGTTGCACTCTATTATACGTGAAACTTTCACATCGAGGTAGATAGCAGTTTAGATCAGTACAAATTGATTTGGTCCAGTCATTTGAGTTTCTATGTTGCTGCGGTTCATAGTCACAATCATCTTGGAAACCAGACAAAATTGAAGTGTCTGTTTGTAATATCAAAAAAACAGCTTTTTACCAAATGCATATGGAAACATATACGATAGTGATAACAAAACAGCAATTACTAAAATGTTTGTCTGTCTGTTTGTTCTGGGTAATCTCTGAAACCGCTGGAGCGATTTTGATGGGACTTTCACTGTTGGATAGCTGATATCATAAAGCGTAACTAAGGCTACTTTTAAATACTTAGGGTTCTTCGTAAAAAAATTAAAGCCCTCAACAATACCCCTGTTTTTTCCAAAATTGTTGATAACTTAGCTTCAGCTAACTCGATTCTCATGAAACTTGGAGTGTGTCTTTACTATTTAGAAAGGCATAATATGACAAAAAATTTGACCTTCAACTCCTCAATCTTCACGATGCAAGGGTACTGCCTGCCTTAGTGGTAGGAGTTAGCTATTTTCTGTTAACATATTTGTAATAAGCTTCCTAAGCAGAAACATACGGTGATAAACTTGACTTGAGTTACTCTGTTCTTTAGCCTGTATTAGCCAAGGCAGGTTACCTAATCGTGAAATGTACTAATGTG
>MOOZ01001511.1:335291-349310 GCA_002930495.1 Cecropterus lyciades | reverse complement strand
AAATTAGTTTAATATTTATGTGGTGATTTTCGCAATAGATAAATCATATTATCTTAATCATATCAACGTACATAATGTGGTGGAAGGATGCTCTATGCTGAATTACTTACTGGTTGGTGGCTGTAACAAACCGGTCGATACTGAATAATATATATAGACACGTAAAGCTTCATTAATTAGTCTGTTCTTAATAGCATCAGTTAACCTCAATTACTCGAAATAACATTGAACCATTTACTTATGATTATATTTACATTAGATTGAGACGTTGCGATGGAAATAATTTCTAGGATACTATGAAAAACTGATTTTCTGTCCAATTTGTATATACATATCGATGCTTTGCATGAATAACTCAATACAACAATAACACAATTCAAAATTCACTACTTTTAAGCTGAAGATTGTATCTTCAACTAAATTTTTTTTTGATCCTATATGATGTGCTATAGCTACATAAGTTTAAGTGGTTATTGTAATAGATTATTATTATTTTACCATCATACATAATAATAAAAACAAAAAGCATTGATTCAATTTTACCTGGTCTTCCTGCAAAATAAGTTGTATTGTGTTGTGTTATTAATTATTCAAAACAGCGATTTATCGATCGAGCATATAACATCGAATGAGCTGAAATATTAGATGTGAAAGAAAATAGTATATAAAATTATATTATGTCTTCTGCCTGAGTTCTCACTTACAAAAGTGTGGTGCTTATTATATAATTTAGAAAAATGAGAAATTTTCTTCCATCCCGTTGATGTGCCCTTAAACGGAAATCGATATCAGTTCGAGCGCTGTCTGCTTCAGTTGAATAAAATAGTTAATGTACCTACATATGCGTCGTTTAGCTCGACTGTATTTTTGCTAGAGATGTGCCGGATCGTTAAAATAATAGATCCGCGGATACGGATACGAATACGGATCGTTGGTGTCCAGATCCGTGGATATGGATACGGATAAGGATCCCAACTTTCTTATAAATTTACTTACGCGTGTCCTTGAAGCGATGGTTGCGTTATTGACACGTGTCTGCGTGTGCCCTTAGTACGAGTTTATTACTTTTCCTTAAACAATCGTTGTTTACGTTTTACCCTATCATTACAAAAAACTGTCATTGTATGTATTAACATATAATGTTAAGATATTGATTTTTGCAAAAAGAGTTAAATATGTCATATTAGAAACAATAAAGAATTTAATACTATTTCATTGCTACCTAATCGCCTGTATACATTTAGAATATCGTATGTTTAATGAATTTATAAATAATATGAATTTAATAATAGGTATAAAGGATCCATTTAAGATCCGCCCAAAAACTAGCGGATACGGATACAGATCTTTCTCATGCCTGGGATATCCGCGGATATGGATACGGATCTCCGGTACATCACTATTTTTTTCAAATAATAATATCCTTTTACGCAAATATGGGGACTATTTTGCTAAAACTTGTATTGCACAGAACAGCGAGTAAATTAATTATGTAGCAGATTCAGAGCTGTGATATCCTAAAGGTAAAGGCTCGGGCTCAATCTGCGGGTCCGAGAATTAAACCCCCTGCACTTCTGTTTTATCAAAATTATATTCGTATGAGTTATTAATTATTACATACAATTTGATTTAACGGCGAAGGAAAACATTGTGAGAAAACTATGCCTTAGAGTTCTTTAAGGTGTTTTAAGTCTTCCGATTTGCTCTAGTCCAGCGCTTGTTTCTTTTTGCATTTTACATCGTGAAAACGATATGGGTAATATTTTTATATAGTACCAGTAAATTTAAAGTATTATTTAGTTATCTAATAGGTTAGTCCTTGTATGTGCTTTCCATGGCCTGGAACAAAATATATTTGGCACATATCCTGTTTTCTACATAATCGGATTCGTGGTTCTATAAGGAAGAGGAAAGTTGAGCTGTCGAGTACACGATAATAACATAATTTGTGAATTTATTAATACGAATCTCTCGTCTAAGTCTAGTGGTCGAACTTCGATCGTAATTTATATCTATCTAATTTTTATTTTAGATAAATGTACCCATACAATTCACAACTTCCTTTTTAATATTCGTGTATTCATATAGATTATATTGTTACCGTGTTTTATGATACCAAAATACGATACAAAATGTGTATAGTATTTATATAATATATAAAAAGTCACTTAAACAGTTATTTATTAATAAAATAATATATAAAAAATAGAGACATTGTCATTTGAATGTCAATGGTCGACCGTTCCGTAGTAGTGGAAAATAATTGTAAAAACTATCGTTGCAAAGAATAAACACTTGTAACTAATATTGAAGATATTTAAAAACAACAGATTTTGTAGTTAGATTTATCCGAAACTCCAAGGAGAAACATTTATTTTATTTATTTATTACATAGAACACACTACCATAACAGGTTTCCCCAATGCGGTAATGCGGTTACCCAAAAATAGTCCTTAATTTAACTTATATATAACACAATACATAGTCATGATAATAACAAAATAGTAAAAAATAATATAAGTAATTTTACACGGCGATCAATGCTTGATCTTGCAGTTGAAATAGTTGATTTTTAAATGGATCAAATATTATGTCAATCGAGAAAATTATACACAAAAATGATAAAATGTTTGTGAAACGAAGCTTAACCGTTGTTTTGCGTTGAAAGCGGTAAAGCCTTTCAGCTAAAACGAGGGCACTATCTCTTTCCATATGAAATATTTTCTTATGCTTCGTTTTTGAATTGTAAAAATATGTTTGTACTAAATTCATTTTTAATGTTGAAGTACAAATACTTTGAAATAGTTTTAACAATGCCTTGTGGTGACTGTCTTAAATCCACTGCCACTGTCATCAATTGACCAAAAATCCTGGAGACGAGCAGATTTGACATACTCCAGCGTTTTTGAATCTTTATGTGTCCAATTGAACATTTATTACCGCCACCAACACGAACAGTGAAGCACAGTAGTCACCATATGTCAAAAAGCCTTGTCAGGGAGATCTATTTCTATGATGGTAGAGTTTTAGGAGTTGATGGATGGACTTTAATAATACTATATTCAGAACATTTTTACTTTGTAAATGTTATTGTGCATAATCGCTCACAGTATTAGATTGATGATAGTTATAATATTTTTTAAACAACTTTTTATTTTTAATTCAGGAACTTTGAGGTGACTATTATAAACCTATAGAATGAAGATTATTATTCCGTTCCTACCGATCCGATTCGATCCGATCAGTATTCGAGTCCATCACTAAATTAGTTCAAATATGTACCTAGTATTATCGCATTGTCAAACTTACATAAGTATTCCTTTCACCTGAAATAGTGGAAATAGTTAAAAAAGTTGTGGTAACATCAATTTTACCCCATTGGGCTTAAAGGTAGAACGTTACTGAAAAGCTTGTAAAGGCAAAACACCATATTAAGTAAATCGTTATGATAATAATGTTTAAATGAAATAAGAACGAAATTATCAGTGTTTTTCAACAAGTGTAGTTGTTTCTGTGTGAGTAATTACTTTTTGAAAAAGCAGTTACACAATAATTCGTTACTAAAAATATCAATAGATAAAATGAAACAAGTTAAATGAAATATTATTTGCAGTGATATGCAAAAATCGATTCTTATTGATTTAATGTACAAGTAGCATTAATATTATTTAAGACTTATATTATCGCGGAATTAATACATTTTAATATGTTACGGCTACTCAAGATAAGATTCGCCGTGACCACGATCCATGTAACTGGGTCGAAATATCGGCAAAAAGAAATTTAAAACCGCATATCGTAAGTACCCGTAACATATTAAAAAACATCAATATTAGTCCATGGAAATGTATTAAAAATAGAACAAGAACGTTTCCCTTACACTTTTGATAAATATTGCGCGTACATGAACGCCATAAGTTCGTCTCGTTCGTTAGAGGTACAAGATGCAAACAGGTCGCGTTTGCATCTTGTTCCGAGAATTAAGCGAGTTAACCAGAACTAATGAAGTCTATTTATTGACTATAAAAATAATAAAAAACATAGTGTAAAAAACTAAGAAAACACGTTTTTGTATCTAACTAAATTAAAAATCGATTATAATCTATCTATCTATACTAATATAATATAAAAATGAGATGGTGTATATTAGTGTTACTCAATTACGCTAGAACCACTTGTACGATTCACATAAAATTTTGCATGGATGTACCTTATTTAACTGGTCAGTCAATAGGTTACTTTTGATTTCGGCATTTTTCGCTATTTAAGGATGGCGATAATTTTAGTGACATCATTTCACCGTTTGGTTTCAGACTTCATATTTCCATTAAAAACGCTGAAAAATAGCAAACTTTTAATTAACATTTAATTTTCAATCCGGTCCAATCCAATTTCAATCAATTTCAATAACATTCAATCACATGTACCTTAGAGGTACGTTTAGCGAGTAAAATCATTTTTTGTCACGTAGCAAAGCACGGTACTCAGCTAGTTTCTTACATGTAAAAAATAGAGTGATAAGAAGAAAATCGTTAATCGTAAATATATATGGGGATCTAGATATTATTTATTTATTTTTGATTTTATATATGCATTTTTTAAACTATTATTTATTTTGATATTTTCTACAGTTTAATTCAGCTACAAAAGCGTGTTTTTTTTCTGTTTTAAACCCATTTTTATTTTATTTATTTATTTTTTATTTATACATTCACAAAGAAATCAGATGTAAAGAAATTTTATAAATAACATTAAGTGCAAAGATTTTATTTAATTTTCTGGCCGAAACCGAAATTAAGGCCTAAACTAGATTTTTCGGCCGAAACTGGCCGAAACCGAAACCGAACTTTCGGGCGGTCACTAATAACAACTAACTAAAACTTGTGTTTTGAGATAAACTTTAAACTTTCGCACACATATTATTTACGGTGAATGTATGACTATATGTATATGTTATATAGCTACTGACAAGGGCGTAGTCTAGATTCTCTATAGGGAGGGGCAGATCAAGAATGTCGGGGAAGGGGGGCAGATCAAGAATGTTGGGGGGAGCAAATTGAGACTTTGTTGGTTTAATCGTGGTTGTAATGAGTATCTCACATGAGTAGTAGAGATAAAAATTACAAATAAAAGACAAGAAATAGTTATTATTGGAGGAGGACTTTGTCACATATTTATTTCAATTTCTCATACAACGTTAAATTTTTGAAAAGTATAGATGCTTTTTTTATCTGTAACCGACCGCTCTTCTAGGGGTGGGGGGAGGGGAGGGACAGCTGCCCGTATCTGGCTACGCCCATGCCTACTGATAAAAGTACAATATTATATTGCGTGCCTTCCGTATAATATTTTTTGAGACCAAAACTTATGTAGGTGACGTATGTACTTAATACTTGTAAGTAACTTTTTGAAATTTACTACTTGTAACCAATCATAGTAGCGGAAATTAGTAGACTAATATTTATTTAAAATTGTACCGTCGAAAGAAATGAGAGACGTAATAAAAGCTCTTTTTAGTTACTTTGACTTAGTTACAGACCTAAGCAATTAATTAAATATTCTTGGCATTTGAGATACGCACGTAAGGGATGTAGGGTACGTCTATGCTTTTAAAATATTTATAAGGGTTAGTAGGCAGTGTAGGTAAATCAACGTTGAATATGTGTCATGGCCGAAGTTATTGTACAAGTAATAGTGTGTAAGTAAATTACTGTATTTAATCTCTCTACTATTGTTTTGAGTTGCTTATTTCGCCAGCAAAACTAATTAACGTCAGTGTCTTAAGTTAAGTCTTGTCGAGAGACACGGCTATTGTTAATTAAATAATCACATTTTCGCTGTACATACGTTCAATATGTATATTTTTTAACAATGGTACTTATACCATTTTTTTAGAACAGGCTTCCTATTCAAAGTCAGTCACAGATACTGCTCCCGAGGACTAAGATTGTCGCCTTATATAAAACTAGCTGAGCCTGCGGTTTCACCCGCGTTTTAAATAAATTTCATTGCTGCTCCGCTCCTGCTGGTCTTAGCGTGATGATATATAGCCTATAGCCTTCCTCGATAAATGGGCTATCTAATACCGAAAGAATTTTTCAAATCTGACCAGTAGTTCCTGAGATTAGCGCGTTCAAACAAACAAACAAACTCTTCAGCTTTATAATATTAGTATAGATGTGAGCCGGCAATCACACCCTTCCACCGAAACGTAGGATCTTCATGGTAGAAATGGGTGTGGCGGAGGCACCTCCCCAGTCGGACCATACTCGTTCTAACTACTTATATACTTATGTAGGGGGTAATCAAAGCAATGTTGCTTATAAAAATTTGTGGATTGTTAGATCTGAACTTAGATTATAGTCGACTTTAGTTAGAATAAATGCTGTATTAGACGCTACGCCTGAAGATCATTCAGGGCACAGTCAGGTGATGTTTGTTGAAGAGACTAGGCTGTTAACTAAATGGCCAATTATACTAACTTACGACGTACACTCGTGGAACACCAACTTCGAATAACGCTTTTACTGTGTACTAATATATTTACGTATGTAAAAAGTATGTAAAAAGAAATAAAACATATTTCTGACAGATCTTCGCAATAACGTCAAAATATCAACATGTTCCATTGAATTCCCACTCACATCTCAAAAATACAACACGCAAGAATTTGGCCGAAACGAATTGGGTTATAATAAGGCTGCCAAAACAATACCAATAACAAATCAAATAACATTATCGCCAGCCACAAGTCAACAATACCAGAAGAGAAATTATATTACGAATAACATTAACATACATCTATACTACTATTACAAAGCTGAAGAGTTTGTTTGTTTGTTTGTTTGAACGCGCTAATCTCAGGAACTACTGGTCCGATTTGAAAAATTCTTTCGGTGTTAGATAGCCCATTTATCGAGGAAGGCTATAGGCTATATATCATCACGCTAAGACCAACAGGAGCGGAGCAGCAATGAAATTTATTTAAAACGCGGGTGAAACCGCAAGCTCAGCTAGTTTTATATAAGGCGACAATCTTAGTCCTCGGGAGCAGTATCTGTGACTGACTTTGAATAGGAATAGGAATAGTAAGTATAATAATAGGAATAGGCCTGTTCTAAAAAAATGGTATAAGTACCATTGTTAAAAAATATACATATTGAACGTATGTACAGCGAAAATGTGATTATTTAATTAACAATAGTCGTCAGATTAATTTGCTGATGTCCTCAGCTTGTTCCCTTTTCAGAATTAAAATAATTTTACTGATATTCCAGTACACTGGTAAAGAATTAGGATTCTTCATATTTGAAATATTATTAAGAATTAACGTTTGTACGTTTGTTCATGATATTTGTACAAGAAGAGGTAATACAGAATGTGGGTACCATGATTATGAACTTATAATATAATATAATAACTTGTTATTAAAAAGCATGTTTTATTTTGAAATAAAAGTGAACAACTCAACCTTCCAAGGATCGATGGCTCCAACGTAAAGTCTCTAGAGAGTATATCAGAAAAAAGTGGATAAATATATCTGACCAGATCTAATCTGCATAGTTTACTGTAAAGTGGTGGCAACAAATAGGATTTTCAAACCGATTTGCTGTGAAAATGTACGTAAAATATAAATTTACAAAAATTGTTATTTTTTAGACATTTAGATTGACAACAAGCACACGTGTTGTAAAATTCTATCGCTATGTATATTTTATATACATTTTCAGTTAGTTATACTTTTTCAAAGTATATTTTTACATACAGTTGCTATCTTTCCGTAGTCAACCTATCTATGACCATTACATTATTTTTGCCTCTTTGTTGTAATGGAAGTCTGAAATAGGATTTGACCACTGTGTAAGAAAACCTAAGAAATGTATCTCTGATACGTGTAGTGTGATTTAGTCGCAGAAAACAGCTATCCATGGATAGCATAAATCACGTAATATATCATAGATTTAATAGTTTTTGGTTCTGTTTTATCTATTAGGTGTACCTACACCATGATTATTTTAGGAATATCAGAGCAGTTTTTTTTCAGAAAATAACAACGATAACATCAAATTTTCCTTGAACTAACATACTACCATCATTTCTTACATATTGGCCTTATCAGCTGAATTTCAGAAGACGCAAATGAAAATTATAGCTTACAATTTCATTTGTATAAACCATAATTCAAGCGAGTGTGCAGTAGGTAGCCAGATCACTACGTTGTTAGATGTTTTTCTTCTGAAAATAAAACAGCCAGAGGCAGTAGCACTGTTCGTTACGCCCTCGGATTAGTTTGCGAAACAAACTTAAAAGCCGATGAATCCACGGGTCTCTAGTTAAATACCTAATAGTTTGTAGGTTTTTATAGCAATCGTATTGAACACGTATCATGAAAATAATGCTTATTTAATAACCAAACACGATTGTTCTATTAAGTAACAACAATATGTTATAATTGCTACTTTTTACATTGAATGATATTTAAAAAATGTATGACATTTTATAAGTACGTATATGACATTAGTTAGTCTAGTTCTTGGCAGATAATATTTACACCCTCTCCTGTTTGTTCTGGGCTTTATATCTTTATTCTGTATGATTAAAGATTAAAGACGTATTACTTACTAAAATTGGTCCAAAAGAGTCCATATTGGTAAATCTATTGCTATAAAACGTTACATTTTTTCGCTTTTACAAATTGCCTTACTTAATGGCTTCAACAATTTTATAAAGCTCCCAGAGGCAGAGAACAACGTTCGTTTCACCGCCGGATTAGCGTGTAAAATAAACGAACTTAAAAGCCGCAGTGACCGTGGTCCTCGAATGAAAACGTTTTTAAGATCAACCTATGAGATTCACCGTGTATTTCTATCATATCCTTGCTGTCTTTGATAATGAAGTGCTTTTTGTTTTGTCGCTTTTGTCGTAACAATTTTTTATTATATTAATGTATATAAAGACAAACTCCAAGATATACATAGATACATAAACATTCCTTTCCTAAAACTAAGCGAAACTTTCCTCAGCTTAGAACAACAAAATATGATAACAGGGTTACGAAGAAAAATTAAAAATATATGCACATTTTTACCACTTGATAAAGTTGAGGGGTAACTTTCTTTGTCTCAAAACTTTAAATAACTGTAATAGGTTTGAATTTTATGCATTTATTTTAGTTTTATCTATAGCAGCCTAGTGGATAATTCATTTATTGCTTTTGGGATGGTAAATTAAAGTTGTTAATATATTCTTAATCATAATTCACAATGTGTTTGGATACCAACACTCAAAAGCTGATGACACTTTTAATTTCAAGTTAAAGTAGATCGAAGCTAAGAGCTTAACCTACATCCAGCATACTCACCAGATATTCGTGTTTTATCTAAATCGCATACGAATAGAAAATGTAAAAGAAACACGAATAAATGTTTGGTGAATACAATGAAGTGTAGTGGATCAGCATTTCTTTAGACACGCGATGCAAACATGATACTTGTTATAAGAAAATGTGGTGGAGCGATCGATGTGTGAGTAGACGTTGTACTTATATCAGAGAAACTTTTGGGAAATGCTTCATGGATATGAAAACTAGATCGATGTTTTTAATTTATAATGACAGGTTATGCGATGCTGTGTTCCGATTTGAAGGCTCTTTGTATTCATATTACCTATTTAGTACTTTATAAAATAGAACTAGCAAAGATGCATGCAAGTTACTCTATATGTAACCAACTCCATATAGACCAGGAGTTCATCTTAAGGAACCCATACCCTTCCAACAAAACGCTCGAACTGCTCTACGCTAGAAATAGGTGTGAAGGTTGTGCTACCATTAGATGGACTGCATGTTCGTTAGGTAATTAATAATTCTTTTTTAATTTTCAAAAAAAAAATCAAATTTAAAAAGTCATATTATTATTGACATAGGTATTGCAAGATGTGTCAATGCGGCCTTAACTATGTATATTGAATTATATTGATAATGAAAGATCAACTATTACTTTTAATCACTATGGAGTTTTCGATTCTTTTTTGCCTTGTATTCATAACTCTAGTAAACGCCTTTTAGAAGTTTATCAGGCTTATCGCTATTAAAGACTTCTAGAATTAAGAGCTGTAAAGCATATCTAATGTTCTTTGGAAAGTAGTGAAACTGAATTTAAATACCAAACGATAAGGCCTCGTCCCCAGAGCCGACGTCGTACGAAGCAGGTGTTGAATAATTTACTGAGATTCACTTTGAAGGGGGACCTCTTAGATGAGCAGGCTCCACGTTTACTCTTTGCTACGTAGCTACGAGTTAGTTCACAGGCATACAATTTTTTGTCAGCTCAATTTCAACAATGACTTTCAACAAGTAGCGCGTTAAGCCTTAATAGCCTTTATTCGGAGTCGCAATTTGTCGCCCGTTGTTACTTCCTGTCTCGAGGGAATTATTTATTTTATAAGGCTTTATTTTCTGGAATAATGGTCCCGCATTTCATGTTGGCGATAAAGGCATCAATATTTTTCTTTCTACCTGTTTCAGTTCTTGCTTTTTGTAGGTTCATTACGGTAAGTAACTTTACCAGTTGGCCAATCTGTGTTCGGTTTTATCTGATTTTTCAACAAAAACGTCTATCAATTGAACTGTTGTCCATTCATCTATCTATAAGTTCTTGAGGAACACTACTGGACATTAGCCTCCCTTTATGGAGGTTTTTGGCAATAGTCAGGAATTCCTTCTTCGTTAAAAATAATTGATATTGGTCACAGACTGACTTACTAAAAATACAGAGAGATAAAACTATTGTAATGTTTGAACGCTATGTTTATTATAAGCAAGTACTTTGTAACAGAAGGTATTTAGAATCGGTAAACTATAACTTTACTAATCGTTAGTAATTATACGATTACTTACAGAATAAGCAAAATATTTACTGTTTACCAGTATGTAAACTTCTTTTCGCGACGAAATGTACGGCATATTCAAACAGAAAGGAATGGAAAGTGCCTTGTGTTGCCTTAGCTGTATCAAAAGAATCTTTTGTTCATGGACAGAACGTTAATGTGTTCGCACATAAAAGCGTACGGCGGCACTTTCTACCTGTGTTGTACAACGGACATAAACTACCTGGACCTTAGAAGTAGAACAAAATACTTTTTGTTGGTTTCCTTGTACCACTTGAGGCTTTTATGATAAGTCTCAACACTTTTTGTAGGTTGCATATGTTTTTCAATAACATCTATTCAGTGTAAAAGTACCTACCGTAGATGTTCGTTGCTTATTTATAATTTGTAACATAATTAGTACTACTTGTACTGATTATGTTACACGAAATGTATTAAAATGTCATGATGTCATGTCATGAGATGAAATGTATTAAAATGTCATTTACATAACAATTCTTATAGAGAGAACGGTACGTATTTTTTTCTTCATAATGAGTTGGGTTGTTGCATAAGAAAATAAAAACGTTCAAAGTGATGTGCAGTGATTATAACTAAAGACAATGAATGAAGTAGTTATTACAAGCTAATATTTGGAGATACCATACACGCGGCCATAATAGATTCTGATATAGATACATCGTGGGTTATTTGCTGTCATATTATCCGACCCAGTTTATCCACATAACACGATTTCATATTGTGATATTACGTGATACCTACACGCCGGTACACCAAAGAAGAGTATTGATAATAAAGCTAAAGCAGTAAATCATGTTTTTTCGTAGTAAAGTTTACCGACTATTTCCAAACATTTTTTGTGACAAATCTTTAGGTTTTTGTACTCAATAAACATTTAGAAGATTGCAAAAAGTTTAACAGTGAATTATCATAAATGTTCAAAAGGATTAATAAAAAGCAAGGTTATCGGAGTTTACAATACATAACCTCATAAATATTTCGAATTTTTCAAACATTCTTTCATTCTGCGCAGTGACTATTGTAAGTAGGTATTGTATATAAAACTCATTTGTCACAAATACGTTGATGCTTACATTTTAACCTTTTGAAAATGAATAAAGTTTTAAATGAAAGTTTGACGTGGAGTCCATCACGTCAGAGTACGCGGAATGAATCACGTACCTTATACAGGAAGTCCAGCGCTAGGGGCGCAATAGTCATTCCTGGCATGCTTAAAGCCAGAAAGCAATTTGCATCGGCCTTTAGGCGTCCTAGAATGAGGCTTTGCGGGGTTCTGCATGAAACTGCATATATACACATCATTATGTAGGTTAGATGCGTGTGTTTTATGAAATTGTTAATTCTCAATTTTATCATAATTAGTAGTAAGTACATTAACATGGACGATCTTACATCTAAAGGAAAAAACACGATTTTATAATTAAAAGATATGAATATTACCTTCCGGCTTCATGGTCACTCAGTTCCATAATAGTAGATAATATTTATTTAATAAAGGATAAGCTATCCTAAGTAAAGTTATCTTAATATAGTAAATACTAAAAAGTTTTCAGTAAAAATAAATCGTAAATTATGATTTTGCATTATGAATTTATGATTGCTATATAGTTTTCACCCTTCGCATCCTTAAAAATAGTATGACGAAAACGTTTTCGCGCAGTACTGAAGGGTCAGCGAATGCCGAAATGAATATAAATTGCTGTTCCACAGGTAGGTGCCTTACACTGGTTTATATTAACTGGGGCAACGATACCCTTGTTCCTCATATATGGAGTACGGGGGAATGATGTTATTATTAAAGGTGTCAGCTTGTTATTTCGCGTAAAAGCAAAGTATAAATAAATAGTAAATGATGACTGCGCATCGCGGGAACTATGATAGATAGTTCGGACAGTTTACTTCGGATATTGGTATGTCTCTAACAAAATAATTAATTTAGGAAAGGGCCGTATCAGTTATAAGCTAATACAAAATAATAACCTATTTGTACCTCTAAATACATTTTAACAGTTTGAGTTCGTCAAAACTAAAGATGATTAATTTATTGATACGAAATAGCTTTGATAATAACGGTTAATTTTGGGTATCTAATAAGGAATAAGCGTTTCTTGCTGTATCCAATGGTCGATGCATTTTATTAATCATGATAATAGTACAGTCCAACTCCGTCCTACCTTTCTTTAATAGTATGGGAGTAGCAAACGAGCATGCAGTCCACCTGATGGTAAGTGTTTACTGCCACCTATGGACATCTGTAATCAATCCTAGATAAGATCAAAGTCTAGATCAAAATCACCTAAGGTTAGTCACAGATGAGTTGCTACCCCTGAGGGCTGAGATGGAATGCCTCGGAAAAGTATGTCTCCCTTACCACACCCTTCAGAACACAGCAGCGCATAGCACTGCTGTTATGAGGCAGAAATAAATACTTAAAAGTTATCTTTAGTTACGTAAGTTCCAATACCTGGGAATTGTGATAGGTACTGAGTACACTTAAGTTGCGTCAAAAGGTGAAAGCGGTCCTCAGGCGAGTTGTTAAAACAAGTTAATTTTAGAAAAAAATCTACAACGAGTTTACCCGACATTTACGAATGGTTAAACGCAGCGGAGTGAACTAATTAAACGTGAAGAGGGCGAAGCTCACTGACCTACACGGATCCTGGTAATCTACTGCTGCTATAATCAAATTGGATGTACATAAAATTAGATAGGTACCTGAATATTTCTTTTAATTTGGCGTGACATGAAAATTGTTAAAAAAGTAAATTATTTTTATCCGCAGAATCAGTTACAATACATGCAGTACACTTGCTATTAAGTGCAAATACATAAAATAGGGACATTTAACATTGTTTAAAATATTAATACACAAAACCCGACTGCTTGAAACGATTTAAGTATTTGGCCTTTTTTATTTTTATTTCATTTAACGCTTGTAGTGAATGAATTTTCGTCAATAAGTACCATAAAGATATTAAAATATATGTATAATAGGTTGGGGAAAAAAATTTCGCATTATAGTATGTATGAACTTGTAATAAAATCTCTTTGGCTATAGTATTTGTATCTGGCTGGTTTTGGTATCATTGAAAGTTAAAATTTTAAAGAACA
>MOOZ01001511.1:312697-328101 GCA_002930495.1 Cecropterus lyciades | reverse complement strand
CCGATTTTGAAACATTCTTCATTGGTGCTCCGCTCCTGCTGGTCTTAGCGTGATGATATATAGCCTATAGCCTTCCTCGATAAATGGGCTATCTAACACTGAAGATTTTTTCAAATCGGACCAGTAGTTCCTGAGATTAGCGCGTTCAAACAAACAAACAAACTCTTCAGCTTTATAATATTAGTATAGATAAATCTAATAGTTCTTCCGAGATTAGCGGATAGTGGATCTTTAGTAATAGGATCCCGTTATTGGGTCCCGCACTTGGGTACTACGGGTCCCTTTGTGTACATAGTACATAGTAATTGTTATGTGCCATGAAGGGCAAATATTATTTACATTGAATGCATCAAGCATTTGATTTAAATATATTTTTTAATAATCCATGTTGATAACAATTTATTTAAAACCTATTGAAACAACTTAAACATGAATGTAGGTTTATAATAAAATAGGGACAAATACTATCGCGGACATTTGCGTAGAGCTTGTTACGCTCGAAAATGATGCAATAATTTTCGAAGCGTTTTAATAATGATTCCCCTTATTTATGAGACTCTGTACTTTAGGGAGGTCAACCAATAACGTTGTACTAAATGAGATATCGAGATTTTCTTCTACATTGGGACCTAATAAGTCGTTTTTGCGTGAGTGCGAACAAGCAAACCTCTATCGTTATTATTTATATATATTGAAATTTTACTTTTTTTATATTATTTTAACTATAACTATTTATATACATGTTTGAGATACGTACATAACTTTATTACGCTGCGGCAATATTCTCTTCAAACGTAATTTTCTTCGTTTGCGGCTAAAGTTTATGAGTGTTTCTCACGAAAACAGTTTTATTTATTCATTGTAACTTATCAAAAGTTATAGCTCAGCTAGTATGTACTTCTAAATTATGATTTATCTGAGTTTTCCGTGACGTGGCTTTTCAAATAACATTAGACATTAGATTTACCGTATATACCTAAGTATGCATATCATATTGATTGCTTAATCTGAAGGTATTTGAATATTTTACATATTGTCAAATTTTATGTGTTATAACAAAAACATAACCTTATTATCTCATATAAATTAAATAACTGACGCTTTAGGCACGTAACGCGGTGCAGAGCTTCTTTCGGATGATATACCCTATACCAATCCTTATGATGTAGCTCACGGCAAAAATAACCCTGTTTCATTACAACCGTTTAAACAACGAGCGTAGTGCATATGAATTACGGATCACGGAAACGTGCTACGATATCATAAATTTATTCGTGATTTCTTGAGAGGGGGGGGGAGTTTTACTACTTTGTTAGACGGGATCCTCTTAGTCTAAGCATACAATACATACTACAGCAAGGTTGATTTTTATACGTTCCACCACCACACATAAAATTAAAGTTAATAGCTATAATTGTTTTGGTTATAAACTTGAGAAGATAGATTTGAAAGTGGTGCTGGATTAAACAATAGTAATTTAAGAGATAATTTTTCAATCTTCTAAATCTACTCAAAACAACATTTGACAAACAAATTCAGTTACAAAACAAACTGGTACGGTGAAGTGTTAATTTTGTACTCGTATTTAACCCGAGGTTACAGTAATATGAGAAATAGAACAGTCGACTCTTAGGTTCGTAGTGTATGGCACAGTTCCTAACACTTTCACAACGAGTATTTAGTATTAAGTTTTTGTAGTAGGTATTATTATTAAATTAAAATAATATCTTTTAATAATTACGTCAGTGAGGTAAGGTATGTATAAATCTGATTTAAAAAAGCGGGTTAATTAAGCCACACAATCACAGCTCCAACGAAACATTGTAGGAGCTAAGTTTGATAGGATCGCATTTATATGTATATGTATATTAATCATGTACCATCAATCCAGATTACTACCTGTGTTATAATATTACTATAAGTTGGAATATAATATGTAGACTTTAGGATAGTTCGTATATTATACGTATATTATAGTCCACATAAGTATAACTCCTTGAAAATGTATAAAGCACGAGATATATATAGGCACAATTGGTAGGTTACCCTGGTTCTATAGCATACATTACTCCGTAGGTACTACGTAACACTGAATATATTATGAGTACATTTACTGTTATATCTCAGAGGACGAGAACATTCACTTACTACAGTTATTAGACAGAACCTGGCTCGAAACATAACATATAAACTGTGATAAAATCTTATCCACGTTGATATAAAGCCAATAATTGTAGATAAATTGGTATATCTTAAAATATAGGAAGGTAATTTATTTTTATCACGTGGTATCGTAAAAATTTTAGCTTATTAACTCGTTAAAATACTCTTTATTTAAATATTTGACTCCATGTGTGGCTCCATGCAAAGCAGCCGTAGCGTAGGCCTGGTTTTGATCGAGAGCTATAGCATCATCAAGAAACGAGTCACAAAATGAGATAAACAAAATTATTGTGTAAACAAAGTATTGTCAATCTATTGGCAGCGTGAGTAATGTCTAAGATCTGCTGGTTTGCCATCCGCGAGAGAGCAATCTGAAAATTAAAATTTAAAGTTGGTACTTACGATTACGATTGATAAATTTAAGCCCTCCTAATACGTGTAATGGCACATGTCTTTTGATAATAGAACTACGTGAAAACGTGATTGTAGTAACAATCATCACCGGTCCCGCGACTGGACAGTTCGCGCATGTTCCGCGGATCCACATGATAACCACGGATTATGCCTATATCTTTTAAAAGGTTACAATTTCATGTAATAATCGTTTGCACTTACTTAAAATAAAACTCAGAATGCTCGACTTAAGAAAAACTTTTCCCATGGGCAAATAGCATTTTATACGTCGCCCTTTCTCGAGTATTCTACTCGAACTACACCTGAAAATCAGTACGTTTTGGTGCCACCTACAAATACCACTGTTTACATAGTCTACAGTGATGCTTTGAGGTAAACATTTTCATAAATAAAGTATACATGTATAATACGTAAAACGTAAATAAAGGAGTCTAAAAAATACCTAAAGTTGTTGTCTGTAGTACATTTATTTGTTTTTAATTTCGAATATTGAAGCAATTCGAGTGATGGACGTTTATGTAGCGTCTATTTCTTAAAATATGATATATAAATATGTACTGTCTTAAATCTACAAAATTTTATTTACTAACGCAACAAAATGTAAATAGATGTATGTACAAAAATGTAAATAGAGGAATGCAAAAAAATAAGTTCAAGAAAAAAAGACCATTGCTATTAAAGTACCTACCTACTTGAGCACATAAAACTAAAAAAAGCAATTTTAATAAAAGTGTATATCTTATAAATAAAACTGGCCAAGTGCGAATCGGACTCGCGGACGAATGGTTCCGTACCATTATCTGTAATCTAATCTATATTTTTTTGAAAGTGGTACAACTCTTTGTTGTTCAACTCCGGAAGCACCACCGCCACACCTATTTCTGCCTAAAAACAGCAGTGTAATGCGCTGCTGTGTTCTGGTCTGAAGGGTGTGGTAACGGATACATACTATTCCGAAGCATTCCATCTTAGGGTCAGGGGTAGCAACGCATCTGTGGCTAACACAGATGACCAAGGGCGGCAGTAGCCACTATAAAAAAAACATCTGTTTTTAGTATTTATTTTAGTATTTATATATTAGTAGTAGTAAAGAAATACTTTATTTATGATAGTTTCAACTTTCTAGCTATCACGGTTCATGAAATACATCTTGGTAACAGACAGATGCACAGGCGGACAAACGGCCAGACGGACGCTTGAAAGGCATAATTTCAAGTTTCAATGTCAGTTGAATAATTTCAGAAATGCTACGACTAAAGTTCATCTAATATAGAAAATGACGTACCAACCGTGACCATGTAGGGGGATCATAAAATTCTGAAATAGCCTTTCATGTCGAGTTTCGACTTATTTATGGACGTCGTTTTAAGAATCTTTCTAAAGCGCGTGGGGGGAGGGGGGCTTAATTTCACTTCCTCCATACTGAAACTCTTAATTCACCAAATCATTCACCTTATGAGGCATTTTTCAATTTTTTTGAAACCGCAGGGTACTGCTAGTAGATAATAAAATTTTCAGTTCCTTAATATTTTTTTAATCACTATTATCTGAAAAATTTCTAAAAGGTAACATATATATAAAAGCGTTATTTAATTAATTTTATGTCTGTTTCCGGTACTGTCAGATGGGGAAATCGTGTAAACTCGAGCAAACGTTCACGATCTTGCTTCTAATTACAATAAGATGCTACGTAGCACACACCTTACTAATTTTATCTACATTATTAAGGTTGATTCCATTGTAGTAATTGAGGTATATATCGGGCGAACCACGTTTCGGCTTCTGGGATCACGTAACATTGAAAATGCTCCGAGAATTCGACGCTACACCAGAACACTACACGCGAACGAGCTACATGAGTACTGCACACAGCGCAGTGGCATAAATGTGCAAGCTCTAGTCCTGTCTAGCCTCGTAATTTTGAATATGCATTAGCCTATACGAGTATATTGCCTGGTAGTTGAATGACAAAAGTATAAAGAAGCTGCAGTTTTCCTATGTTTCCTGCATTTCTGTTTTTTTGTTTTCTGATTGCCACGAACACCAAATCGGTTGCATGTTATGTTACGGTACAAAAATCTTTTTTCTATATACTTATGTTACAAAATTAACAAGCGGTTTACCTGGTGATAAGTGGTCACTGCCGCTCATAGCCTTCTGTAATTACCCCGGATAAGATTAGATCCATATCTAACGTCGACCACAGATGTTACTAGATGACTAAGTACGTCTTCGTTAGGTATGTCTCCCTTATCAACCCTTTAAACCAGAAAACGGTTATAGAGCACAAAAAGGTGTGAAGGTAGTGCTTCGGGGTCGAACTACAAAGGGCTCTACCATCATTAAGTTTACTCGATACTTTAATGTCCTGGGAACTTCTGTTACATGCAAGCAGACTGATGTAAAATTGACACGGCTACCTGTCATAAACATTTCTGATAGGATTTGATCCTAACTTAGACTTAGAATAGACTTTTGTTTTAGTAAAATATATCTCTATACACTGCAGAAACAAAGGAGAAGAATAACTCAACTACTGTTATAAAGCAGAAATAGATTGGTAAAATAGTCGAATCTCGTACATGCGCTTTACCCCTAGAATATAAATGTGCGAACGAGGCACGTATGGAACGAGCAGTCCGTTATTTCTCACTATGTAAGTTTAAATATAAATTTACAAAATGACAACTAACAAAATAAAGCGAATATTAACTAATTCTGCAGACTCTTACAAGTACTGTCTAGTTAGTAATGTTAAAGAAACAAGTTCTAAGGCGCAAATTACTATCTTATTATCATTAATATGTTAACTATTAAAGTAGTGCTATTTAAATAGGTGATGTCTTTGTTTATATGGGAGAAGTATTTGTTGTAATAGTTGTAATTAGAGGAGTATTCATTGTAATAATTGACGATCGGAAAGTTACACTATAAATAGGTAGGCTATACGCCTCCTATACAAATAAGTTTATACTACCATCTGTAGTTTTACAAACTGCTTCTTATTTTTACACTATTCAAACATTTTGAAGACTACAAATTTTGACGTAAGGTTTAATTACAATACTTAATTTACTACGATTACGATAAAATAAAGCCGGCAGAAAATTAGCTACTTTTTAAATAGGACTTTATCTAAAAAAAACCTTATATTCATTTAGAATTAATAGTAATAAGTGCTGTTGTTGTCTTGGTCCCCAAGGCAGTGAGCAAAATCAAATGTTTATTTTTGCAATTAAAGTAATTGTAAAACGCGGCTTGCAACTTCCCTACATAATTACATGATTGGTCTGTAAAACGAAGAAAAGAAAATGAAACCTTTAAAAATTAATGAAAAGGTACCCAATGTAAAAGAAACGTTTACGTACATACTTACCGAGATAAGCTTAGGTATATTGGAATAGCGTTTGTTGTAGTTTGTAACGTTTCTATGGAAACCTTCTATGACATAAATTACGGCTAACTGTAGGATTACAAAAAATGTTTCATTAGGTTTTACCGCAAATATATTATGAATTCATAGTATTTTACTATCCGAGTGTAATAAAGGTTTATGATTGTTTAATAACATGATACATTCGATATACATAATTAAAACATATAAATAACTTTCTTATAATTTGTCGCTAATCAACCATTAGCCAATAAGCTGGGCTCAAAATGAAATATGTTTAGACTACCACATAGGCAAAGAGCGACTTCATAGAATAAACTAAAAATATGGTCAACCAAATCAAAAAGATTTTATTTTCGATCGAGAATAAAGCGTGATCTTTCCGGTGCGACATAACATGTAGAGGAAACTAATTTCTATGTCTATAGTTAAATGTAATTAAACAATCACAAATCAAAACGTGGTCATTATGCAACATTTATTTTCGATTGACAAAATTTTACGTTTGTTTTTAACCGACTTCCAAAAAAGGAGGAGGTTCTCAATCCGACTGTATTTTTTTTCTACCACCCTTCTCAAAGCTCTTATCTACACAAAGGACTTCATCATCGCTTAAATGATTACAAAATAAACGTTCCCAAAGATATTTTATAACCGAGATGTACCATTTTCTGCCTCAGATTGTCTGGAGTGACATTGCTTGCTACCAACAATTATTATTCATTAGGTGTGACTGAGGGCGTCCTTTCATCATAAATCCGACTTGGCTCGTTATGCGTTATTCAGACTTCTATCTTACTTTTAATAAAAGAGTGTCTTGAGTAACGACTCCCCTTAAAGGGCGTAAAGAATCTACAGATCGTAACCTTTCACATTGAAATGGTTTAAATAAGGATGTAAATTCTTATTTTTGTTTGCTCTTTGCTTTTATAACGGTTGCCATTAAACTTATTGAAGATATGAATAGCAACGATAACAATAGTAAGAAATAGCGGGATTCTGAGATATTGGCACATTTAAGACTTTTAGTTTGTAGAAATTTTAATTGAAGACGTTGCCTAATTTACTAAGATTTATGTAACAAAATATGGAAATATAATAATTCGAATAACTTAAAAAATAATAATAATTTGAAGGGAAGAAAATAATAAATCGAAGGAAATCTCATAAAAACGTGGACCGAAAAGTTTATGAATAAGTCTTGGGCGAACACTCATTGGAACTCTGCGGTAGATCATAATATAACGTAGGTCGTCAACAGTACGACAATAAAATAATTATATAATAACACTAATTTTGCATTTATTGTAGAATAAGTAGCAGAGCCCCAGATAGAATAAGACTCCTACCTAAGGTCGGTCGAAAATGTGACGCAGACAGCCAGGATCACATTTTCGACTGGTAATGCCTCGTATACCATAAGTGCCTTTGCCTTATCATTCAAACAAGAACACAACAATGATTAATATATATTTACAATAGGTGGTAGAAACAGGAAAGCATCATTGTCTTTGGTGTCAAACCATGAAGTATCCTACCTTTATTATTTTATACGTTTTGTTTTTTACAAATCTTTGTTACCGCTTTACAAAAGATTTTATTTGTACACAAATAAAATGTGAAATGTACAGCGAAATAAATAACAAGTCCGAAATAAGTCAAACTTTCAGCCGGGCTCGTTTCTTTACAAAAATAAAATCCATTAGTTGAGGGAACGAAGCCGGCAACAATATTTTCTTAGTAAAAGCCTTGTCTGCGTAGCGGCGACTCGGAAATACCGACTTCAGAGGCAGATACCTACGACCGCACTCTTTGTTCTGCCACGCCCTTTCAACGAATATACTTTTGTTTATTCGGGCAACTTTTGACCAATTAAGTATTGAATTTTTTATACCACATGAATACTTTTTCGAACAAATACCTACTATTCGGTAATTGGATGTTGACACTATCTATATATTAGCAACACGTTACATACGTGTAACCCTATATTGATATTTTTATGAGGACATTGAACACTTAAACAAAGATGTATTGTACTTTAACATCGATGGTAAAAGTTGTACCTACTGGATAATAAAAGGTTCTTGCGGGCGTACCATAATCTTAAGTCAAAGTTCATTGTTTAAGGTCTTTAGGTACATGTTTTTGTGAATTCGCGCATTCATTAACTTACACCGGAATCCATAGAGGAAATAAAAACAGCCTTTTTCTACGTACAGCAGCTTGGTAAAGTTGGTCACGACTTTATGATTAGAATGTGGCGACGCGACCGCATTATTTATACTTTATAACAGCCGTGTTCCATGTTAGAGGGTGTGGTAAGGCGTTATCTTTACTTTTTACAATGTTATGGATACTTACGATACGTCAATTTTATGCCAATGATGTTATTATATTTCGACCTAGTAGCACAATTTATGATCACAACGATTTACAGCCGCGGGGGTTGGTACCATCGACGGATACTAATGGTGGATGAGACCGTTGGGATAAATAAAATAAATTATGAATTAAATTTACGATATATTTCCATAAAAATACAGTTTCGGTCCATATAAGTACATAACACGCACCAATTGCATTAATATAGTCTGTTACTAGTCTCACAAATATTAATGCCAAAGTTTATGAGGAAGTATGTGAGTATATTATTCTTGTATAACAATTTTATCTACTTAATCACGTGTTTAATTTGCTCGCTATTTACAATACGTACAATACGTTTTATAACACGTATATATATATATATAAAGTGCAGTCGTTGGGTGAAGGTCGCTTGTCACAAAGATAAGGTGCACATTTGCACTTAATAATTCCAAACAACAAGGACACATGGTGCAGCTGTCTGCGTTGCTCCATTTTTAAAATGTTGGCACTGTTTACGTACGGCGTAACATGTGCTCGCGGTGGTATATCAAAACAATACCTAGCACAGGCACTATAAAGTTCTGTGACCGCACAAGCAACCGCGGCCCGATCACAGCATCAGCGTAGTTCAGCTTAGAGAGTACTAGTCTCACAACGTTTTATGCGTAAGTCTTGACCTATATACTCTCTAATTCTATACAATAGAATAGTAGAAACAATTGCGGACCACGTCAATGATATGGTTTTAAAATCGCAGGGATTCATCTATTGGTACTCCTAGATTGTGTGCCTCGCAGACTTTTTCGATTTCCCTACTACCGATCATTATTTTGGGGTTGCACGTGGAAATCTTTTTGATCAGCCTTTTGTTTCCAATAATTAAAAACTTACTTTTCGACGGATTTATAACGAGCGTGTTTTTAAGGGACCAATTGAGAACACACTGTAAGTCCTCGTTTAGTTGGACAATCGCAATTTCGGACGATTTGAAAGATATATATAGTTGAAGGTCATCAGCGTATAGGTGGTATTTACAGTGTTTTATGTTCTTGATGATGTCTGCACTATACAAAATAAAAAGCAAGGGCCCCAATATAGATCCCTGCGCCACACCTCTCAGTATTTTACGGGTAGAGGAGAACTCCTTGGAACTCGAGTTTTCCCGCTCCAGCACAACACATTGAGACCTACAACGGAAATAGCTATCAAATAACTTTATCGTATTTGCATCTAACCCTTAATAGGATAGCTTGGAGAGAATCAACTGTATGTTAATACATTCGAAGACTCGGGTATAGTCTAGAAGGACCAGGAAGGTTCCTTCGCCTGTGGCCTGCGCGGTTATAAGATCGTCAAGCACATCTAACAGGGCATGGGTGGTGCTTCTCATTTGTCTAAATCCGGACTGTTTTGTTGGTAAGATATCTTTCAAATCTAGATACCGCATCAGCTGACTACATGTAAACCTCTCCAGAATTATTGACATATTAGGTAAAATACTAAGGGGCCGGAGATCTATCATTTCAACAGGGTTTTCAATTTTGGGTATGAATTGAACTAACGCTGATTGCCACTGCTCAGGGAATGTGTTGGGAAGGAAAGATGTATTTACAACGTCGGTTATAACCTGTAGCGTGTTAGGCAGCGTTAACAGTAACATATGCAGCGATAACCCGTTGGTACCTACCTCATTAGAATGCAACGAGCTTATTACTTTCGCAACTTCAGAATCTGACACAACGTGAAAGCTAAACGACGCTGTTGAGTGGCGATGAAATTCGTAGTATGTCAAACTGGAAAGGGAAACACTGTTTGAGCCTGGGACATCCAGGCAATGACTATTCATTTTCACATTAAACGAGATTTATTAAGATTTGCAATTACGTAATGTTTAAAATAAGCACTTTTCTCTGTATATAATGCAGTGGAGACGACTTTTTAAGGTCCTTATATTGTGATTTGTGTGTGTTCTCTTTAGTTTTACGCTCTCGACTTTGCGCTTTATTATATTTTCTCATCATTAATCGTACATTATACGTCACTCAGGGGTAATGTAAGTCTTTGACGTACCTTTGACGTAGTGATTGGGGCATCTGAGCATATCAAGTCAAGTAATGTTTCACTATGTTCAGTAAAATGTATAGGTTCACTGATTAGTAAATTTAATTTCTTAAAATTTAAGAAATCCAAAAGTATCTTCAAGTTTATGTTGCTTCTATTAAGCAAATCTACATTAAAGTCACCGAGTAATAATGTATAGTTACGCCATGCAAATGTCGAAAGAAAATCCGTAAGTACGTCGACAAGAAATTTGCAGTGATAACCACGGTGGCCGGTACGCGGTACCAATAAGTAAGGTGCCGTAAAGTACCGTTGACAGCCAACAGATGTGGTTAAGACATCTGTTCGACCAGGTAAGAAACTGGATGCGGGAGGACGCGCGCCCTTACATCCTTCCTGATGTAAAATCCAATACCACCACCTCGCGAGCGAATATGAGTCGGACGAGGGGTATGACAGGCGGTATCCGGGGACCACTGGGGCTCGCCCCTCCTCTCCCTGTCTCAACCAGGTTTCATTTATTGCGAGAATGTCTACTGCATGATCCAGTGCCGCAGCTATAAACTCTGCATGGTGCGTTCCCAAATTATTAATATGTTAATTAAATAATAGGTTAATTTGGAGATCCTAGGCATACATGGGTTGTGTAGTGTGTTATGTTTGGTATGAACCCAGGTTAATCATTAAGTCATTTAAACTTATAACATTTTTAGTTATTACCGCGGTAAACGTGACCGAAACGAGCGGAGCCACGGGAATAAGCTAGTATTAGATAAAAAAAAAAACATTGCACCTACTACGTACTATGTGTTGAAATTGTTATAAATCAATTACTTATAATATTAAATAACTCTAACTCTAACTACAAGATACATGTTTTATTAACAATGTTATCATAGTAAGGTTCGTCTATTTCTGTCAAAAGTCCATTAACTTTTGAAAATGATTTTCGTGTGAAAATGCGGGTGTTGTTAAAATGGGATGTTTGTATAATGGAAATTTATAGAGCGTGCGATGTCGGGTAATAAGCGAGACCATAAATATGAAAGTGAATGGCATGAAGGATCGGTAATGACATTTGGAGGGACAGCATTCCAGATTTGAGGGGACTTTCATTTAGAATACTACTTCGGACGACTACGTTATGGAGTCTGCGGAAAATTCTGAGTGAAATATCAACATGTTATGTAAGTATGTTGATTGAAATATTATTTTTAATGGAAGTCGCAATCTGTTTGTAGACAATTCGATGTAATGGGCGATAAGTGTCACTTAAGGTAGGTTATTGCCCATTAATACTACCAAATACTAGTATAATAGGAAAGGTGTGTTACTGACGATGGCAATCTACTAGAGACTTGCTCGAGGGCCACAAAACATTCACGCTTCATGGCTTTATGAGATTGGATTGGACATTTATATTTTAACGCTCAACGCTAACGCTTGCTAAGCAAATGACGCTTAAAGCGACTATTCCATGGCTCTCGGGTTACAGGAATTAGATAAAGTCACTCTTACCTGTGTGTTTTATTGTTGTGTAGATATTTTTGCATTTAATTAAAATCACATTCTTATACACAACGGCAAGAGTAATAAGCGACGTAAGGGATCCTAAAATAGCGTATGTAGGGGTCACATTCCACGTTTGTGGAAACTCGATTACAGCAAGGGACGCTGCACACTATATGCTTAAATGGCATGTATAAATTCGGGCTTAGAAACTCAATTTAATATTCAGCTTTAAAAAATATGTTTGTGCTACTTTCATGATAATTTCGGAAGAATCTGTAATGAAGTACTTATGATTTTTTGAATTAAATCAGCTTTTTTTGCACGTTTCATAATGTTCAATAGAATCAAGATAGTTGTTTTTTTATAACTAACTTTACTAATTTTTTAAGAGTTTGCGTGGAATGCAGACCACAGCATGCTCAGTTCTGTATTAGGGGTCGACCTATCGCTACCGACTGTTGTTCGCGCTATGGTCGAGATTATCAGGTCGTGGCAGGTGGTGCGATCCTTCTGCGAACCAGTGAAGCTCGAGAAGGCTGCGGCGGAGTGGGCCAGAGAGGATGATACATCTTTCCATCGGTGTCATCGCTGGCATACGCCAGAGAGCGGCTTTCGCTGAAAGCCTCTCTTTCCCAAAGCCCACGGAGGCAGATTCGGGGTATCCAACTCCTGTCATTATGGCTTGAGTTGTCGTGTGAGCGTTGTACAGGATCATCTTATGGGCGATACCACTGAGAAGAGCATTTCCTTTTGGCACCAGCCACGACCCGTGCCTGATGTTAACACCAGCGCCGGCCGACGTAGTCGGGCCGCGAATGTGATGCTAATGCTTTTTTGTGACCCGGCATCGAACATCCAGAGGATCGCCGCGGAGTATTAGCAGTCCGATGTATCCCTTCTGCATCCCCGGTAGCATTACTAAGGTTTTCTTTGGCATGAAACATTAGCTTTAATTTTCATTCGTTTAGCGCTGCAAACGTTAAATAAATAATCAAGAAATTTCACTGAAAATTGTAGCGTAAAGTGATTTTATTAAACGCTGACGCTTACAGAGCCAAGCCAATGCTTCGTAGCCTCGAATTAATTCGATATTTTTCAATAAAGTGGTTGCATATACCTCTTGATTTTTATCGTTCTCTCTAACTGCTCAAGCCTTCTGCTTATTTAAACATGAAGTGTATATAATAAATTAGTAAATTAACAAATATCGGGGATGAATAGATATCCTGTATTTGGATTTGGTTTCAGGTGTGAAAAAGGTAGTTACCATTTCTCGTCTCGTAGATCGTATGGTAGTTCCAAAGTGGTATAACTAGTGTGGATCGATTAGGAAGGCGATGGTTTCTATTTCGAACGTGAAGCAATTCTTGCACTTCGGTGCGAAAGTGGGTATAGAAGCCGATGACATACATATAAGGCGACCATCTTAATCCTTAAGAATGGCAACACATTTATGATCAGCTTAACGCAGAAGCCATGTTCTATATGGAGTTAGTTTTAAATATTCATGAGCGGCAGTTAGTAAACTCGTATATTATACCTTTTTAATATCTTAAAGCAAAATAAGAAAGGAGAGAGATACTATAGTACAGACTAGCGTATAAAAATATACAATGTTTTTATTTTATTCAAGATATATTGTATTCTCTTTATCTCGTCGAGTCGGGCAACATTGTTGAAAATTGTTGTGGGTGACAGTTATGCATTCTCTTTGCGTACGGACGCACTTTTAATTTCCAGAGAGATTTTTTATGAAATAGCTGTTAGTCAGAGTCAGGGATTGAGGAGGGGCAGGAAGTACGTTAAATTGTTGATCCTATAATCTTGATTATATCGTCTCGAACAATATCGCAGAGCAGATTATATCGTCTCGTCCAATACATACTGATGAAGGGTTGTTGTATGTAAGTTTTCAGACTTAATCTGAGTTGGTGGAAAGAACCTTAAGATCGTAGCTATTTTTATTGCATTTTAATCTTATATTTATTATATTTGAAGGTAAAAAATCTAAATGCACTCAATGAATACTATGCATTCGACTCTACAGAAATATTTAAAGTTTTGAGGATGATGATTTTTCATTTCATATTTTTTTGTTTACGACAGCAGAGGAAAGTAACGATATTTTTACGTAATCAATTCATGTCGAATCTTCTCAAATTGAGGGTATGGACACAATATTGTATCTATACTTAATATTATAAAGCAGTAGAGTTTGTTTGTTTGGTTGAACGCGCTAATCTCGGGAAATACTGCTTCGAATTGAAAAAGTATTTTTCTGTTTAAAAGCAAATTTATCGAGGAAGGCTTTAGGCTATATAACACTGACAGGCTAATAAGAGTGGAGAAGCTAAAGAAACCCTTAACAGCATTTGATTTCAACGAATATGTTAGGAGTTAGAATAGTTTTCAAATAACTATGCAACAAAAAAATGGTCAAATATCACTGTGTCTATAGTTGCGAGCAGTGTTTTCAGATGCACTGTAATCACATTAGATCTACTGTATTTTTTTACTGTATACTGTAATGGTAAAAATACTGTTTAGGATTCTACTGTATCTTGCAACAATGTACTTTTAAGCAAATAAAAGTAGAAGTTTATAATTTAATTTGATATATTTAGTTTATTTCGAAATTTGATTGAGGAACGACCTTTTTATTGGTCGTCAAATTGCAGAGAAAGTAGATGATCTTATTTTTTCAATGTAAATTTCAAACACAGTATTTATAAGTAGGAAATACTGTAATTTTATAATCACGATCTGCAAGCACTGGCTGCGAGGTACCATGCCACGCAGCTTAGACGGGTGGTCGGCTCCTTGCGGAACGGTTGTGATATCTTTATATTTTATAAGACATTTCCAATATTTTTACTAAGCGTTCCTTTATAAATGTATTTTTAGTGATCGTAGCGTAATATTTTAAAAATAAACGCTTTCTACGCTCATAGCCCCACAGTAGGATTTTCTCCTGTGTCGTGGGTAACATGGACACACAAAGACACTCAGACCCAGAACAGAAATCTAAACTCATCATTCGGTTGTCTGTCTGGCCGGGAATCGAACCCGGGACCCACTGCATGTCAAACCGGTATGGAGACCGCTCCACCACGTGGGTCGTCAATAGTTTTTCAATAGATTCTTCTCTAATAAACGCGGGTGAAATTTCGTGGCACAGCTAGTAACTTATAAAGTTTGTCCCTGCTATCCTGTTTGTATTCGTAATGATGTTTATTAAGTATAATAATTAAGTGAAAAGGTAGGCAGTATTTACTTAATTACTTGCTTCTTAATACACTTTGTAAAAGTTAATTACAGAAATGTAAATTGAACAAAAAGCAGTGACATTTTTCGGGAACATTTGTAATGAGAATAGTCATTTTATAAAACATTCCTATCAGGTATATATTTTCAAACTACAGTTTAATTTGGAAATATAAGAATAATATGCTTAAAATTAAAGTGCTTCAACTATAAATAATAACATGAC